>JAEAOA010001910.1:3892500-4182500 GCA_016746295.1 Potamilus streckersoni | reverse complement strand
TATTGATAACCATCAATAATACTACAACTAAGCACATAATGAGAATGAAATACCATAAAACATAATTTTCTTAAAAACCTAAAAAGAAAACAAAATTGAACTACATAAATTTGACAATAATCCACCTGAGATAAAGTTAGGTGAACTTAGACATTGGGGACTTTAGTAGGCGGGAGTTGAGGCGGAAGGCCGTTACGCTCTGTTACAATATGCAGCCAACCAAAGGGTCTTAAGGTCAGCCAATAAAGGTCAGCGCCATGACCAAAAGCCCAGCCCTAGGGCTAAGCACCTCTCTGGATAGCAATGCTACCGAAAGGTACAATCCATCCAAGGCGGTAAGCCACCAGGGGGTTAATAGGCCCACGCGCCGGGGCGAAAGTGTCTAGCACTGAGACACGGGTGAGCCCGGCCCCGGAAGGGAGAGAGGCCACTAGCCCTTTTCAGGGCTTAAAGTCATAAAACACTAGAATGTATACATGACTGTAAACACATATCAAACAAAACAAAGTCTTGCTTATGTATATGTATAAATATTATAAAATGATAAATACATATAAAACAACAAAATTACAAAACCTAGAAAGAAAATCAACACACACCTATATATATATATATATATATATATATATATATATATATATATATATATATATATATATATATATAGGTGTGTGTATGTGTGCTTGTGTACTATTTTACTCTTCCGTCTACCCCACCCAACCTCTAAGCATGCACCACTAACAAACAAAAAGCGAACAATATAAATTCTAAATTGACGCGTGACTGAAATAATCAAATCTGGAATAGAAAGACAAAAGACAAGGAGAGAACAACTGGAGAGTGCAAACAAGGGAGAGCAGAAAAGGGACTGGAAATACCGCCTCCAATTGCCAAACAAGAATCAGGACTTCCGGAAGCAGAAAATCGCAGGACCATTACATCCACATTACTAGCACTAGTCCTCCAACGCCGGAAGAATGGACAAGAAGTTACCTCCACAGGGCAAGCTCTAGCACACATCTGGACAAGTACTGGCCCACCGGACAATCAGACAAGGAAAGGCAAAGAGTGACAAATTCACCTCGTAAGAAGGTGTTTTTATCGTAAATTCCAAGCCACAACTCTACTCACTCTCCCCTCCTACTCTCATATCCCTATTTCACAACCCTCTCTTCACCCTTCCTTTCCACTAACAAAATGCCCAAAACAGGTGCCAGGTAAAAGACAGATGCAAACACCTGGGTGGAATCCTAAAAGCAGCAAGCCCGTGTTGCAGAAGACTTTCGACAACAAACCCTCAACCAAACTCTCCTTTCCACCCACCCTCTTCTAACATCCCTACTAGAAAATGGACCCAAAATATGTACTAGGAAAAACAAACTAGCAACACCTGAGTGGAAATCCTGCGTACAACAAGCCTATGTGATATAATAAAGATTTTCCTTCATAAGACCTTCTCAATCTCTCTTCTATTCCACCCTCAAACTCCTACAAACACAAGGGTACTAAAAACAGGTGCTAGGAAAAACACACTAGAAAACACCTGGTTGGAATCCTAGCAACAGTAAGCCAGTGTTGTTAACAGATTTTACTTCATGAATATCTTTCCCCACCCTCCTCTCCTTTCTTTTCCCCCAGTACCTTTTCTATACGAGATGCACTTCTATTTGCAATGGAAGGCTTCATTTGATTACACCGGTACATATAACTACCTTGATCATTTGGACCCTCCGGCATCAAAAACAACAACCAAGACTAACGATGCGTGACCCCAAAATCATAGGGTTTCTGACACCCAGCTGATTGGTATAACTTTGTCGATAGAAGTACGCTTAGCATACAAAACTCTAACAACATAAAAATAAGATTAGGTAATCTTCACTCAGAACTTAGGTCAATTGCACTGGTGGCTTGCTAAATACTGGGTATAGGTAACGTCCACTAGAACAGCGGGACAGAATTTGACAAACAATCCTCGTACTGTCTACCCGAGTGTTTTGTAGCGTGGACATCATCAAAGGTCATCGGTTGGAGTTCCCCGTTGGGTCCCCTTCTTTTACACCTGACAAGCAATTGAAAGGTACGGATATCGTACATAAACGCGGTGTTTTATGGCATCATTCAAAAATCACCAACCAATTATAAAAGCTCAGTCATTGAGTATAAACTAGTGGCAAAAGCTCTAAGTTAGCGCATGAGACTTTAATAATTGTCAGTGAGTTAGTCTTGCTACTCATCGTTGACGTATCAACATTGAGACTGAATAACAAAATATCTAAATTGTTGGAGCTCCAAATGCGCCAGGCGGATGTTAGACGAACTTGAAATGGAGGCAATACAGGAGGAAGCTAGGATATAAGAGGAGGAGGAGGAGAGGAAACAAGAGGAAGAGAAGAAGGAAAGGATCCTGTCTCACCTCATGCTTAGACCTTTGTGTTTTGTCCAGCCTGAGGTTAGTATTCCTCTACCACAGGCACGTCAGTTAGAGCCACAACAACCAGTACAGCGTCCACAGGAGGCCAGATCATCATCACCGAGTGTGGCACAGAAGACAGAAGGAGCATGTGGTTACTATCCCTCAAACGGAGGAGTGGGGTAGTTAATCAATTTAAGCTCCTTTTGCGCTCCCAACTACAAACATTATTTGGGAATAGGACTGGAGCAGACGATGCGTGTGTGGTGTCAGGCCCGAGAGATGGCACAGTTGACCGGGTGCATATGGAGTTCTAAAAGAACAGCCCTTCTCAAAGCTAACCAGATCTCTAGAAAAGAGACTATTCAAGTTGCCAATTTGTGTGGTGTGACTATAACACTGACTTCTTTACTGTGAGTGTATTTGCGTGTGTGTGTTTGTGTGCTTTTCTTTTTCTTCTCTTCCCTTGTGAGTGGATAGTAGATATGGTTTGTCTTTTTTCCCTCCCCTTCTGTGTGGATAGTAGATATTGTGTTTTTTCCTTTCTCCCCTTCTGTGTAGATAATAGATATTGGGGTTTTTGATAGTAAATATGGCGAGTTTCCTACTTACTCCCCTTCTGTGTGGATAGTATATAATATGTGAAGTAACTGTAAGAGATTTTTTCCTTTATGTCCGTGCTACACATAAATCAATCATAGCGGTCGTCAGTCTGGCTACCCAGCATTGACTAGGCAACATATTGGAACATTGATTTTTTTTAATAACTTGAAAGACAGCTGGTATTGGATGGTGGATGCAGCTTATGTGGCTGAAGGGCTTGAACATGAATGGAGGTATCCAGTTACCAAATACATTATGACAAGTCAAATGACCAGCCTCAAAGTAAACAGGGATCTAGTGAAAGGCATGATACATGATAGAGGACGTAGTGGAAAAACTTAAGATGCTTCATTTAGCCTAAGTACGCTAGAGTGGGAACATTGAAGCTGGCCCTTGATGGTGTGATCAAAGTGAAGTACTTTTTACAAGACATAGCAAAGTTCACAGAGTGGTCTTTTGAGAAGCTGGGATTAGAGCCATTGAAAAAGCAGAAGAAATGATGAGAAAGGTTGGTGCTGGAAGAGGGGATGAAGAAAACAAAAGATACATGGACTAAGGTTAAAAAAAGTAAAAAGAAAACAGAAAAAGAGCACTTTGAGAGACTGAATGAAAACTGGATCAAGGTGCAGAAAAAGTTTTCATCAATAGGACATCCTGACTGGATACCAGACGATGAAAAGAAGAAGAAGGGAGACATAGAGAAAGTGAGGAGATGGTGGAAGGATCGAAGAAAATAGAAGAACCCAAATACCCTTTTCAATGCTACTTCATTGCTCGAAAAGATATGCTTTTTCTTGCCTATCTTTTAGTCGTTTTTTATTTTATGTGTAATAGATTTATGGTCATAAATGTATGGTTTATATCTATACCTATGCCTATCCATTGATATGACCCGCGCCATAAAATCTTGTCCCTATAAATCGTGTCCATTTAAAACTTGTCCCTATGTCGTCCTAGTTGGTCTTATGAAGCTCATTCCCATTTTCCCTATCCATTTTTGCCCTATATCGTCCCAGGGTATTTTTCCTTCTTTAGTCTCACATGCCCTATGAATCGTTGCCCCAAATAGTCCCAGGCTGTTTTTCCTTCTTTGGCCCTATATGCCCCAAATTAATTGTCCCCACTCGCTACTACCAACCAACGACCCATTTTAGTTTTCCAATTATTAAAAAGCCGTTACTTGTGATACCTTGTAGATATGCCTCATGCTCGGAAAGAACTAAGGCTGTTCTGTTATATTTTCCTTTCTCTCTGTCTAAGTCGACTCGTCAGACACAAAAGAGCTTATTAAGAACTTAGTTGTGAAAATTGGCTTTTCCACAGACTATCAATTCAGTGTGTGTTTGTGTGTATGTGTGTGTGTATGTGTGTGTGTGCGCGCGCGTGTTGGTTTCCTTGTCACTTTGTCAACTACAGTTGAGATGTCTGCCTTGTATGGCGTGATAGATCGTACTTTGTTTTTGTGGGGCCGCGTAGTATCTGCTTAAACTCATCCACAGAGATGGTGTTTTCTGCTGACTCCTTTAATGTGTGTTCTTACTGAGCTTGACGATAATTTCATTGGGTTATTATTTCATAATGAGGCAGAGACCAATAGAATCTCCTGCAATGGAAACTAGACCATAGCTCAAAGCAGACATCTCAAGGAGAAATACAGTAGGGGCGGCAACGGTGGTTAACAGAATCCCAATGTGAAAACAGTTGTTAAAAGAAACTATCATTGTATTGTCAACACCATCCACCTCGTTTACTGCGTTCCAGCTTATTTGCAAAGAACACGCCGCTGTTCAACCTATGTATTATTATGACTTTATGGTCCTAAAACAAGTAATATAAAAGGGTGAGAAGCAACAAGCTTTGTAAAATTCCACAAATAAGTTATTTCCATAAATTACAAAATGAAAATGGAAATTCACAGTATTGCGCATTAAATCCCAAATGACACTAGAATTACAGACACAGACCCTAATGACTAAAGTTCTGAATAAGCTTTAGTGTAAATCCTAAAATTCCAATGCTCAAAGTGTTGATATGATTGTGGTGATCCGTGTCATGGTGATGTTCCAACAGTTTTTTGTTAGATCACAATAATACAATCCAAGAATATATCCATATATGAAATTCAGCATAAATTCAAGATTATATTTCCAAGAATGTTATTTTTGAAGAACAGTTTGAATTTCCAGTGAATAAATAATTTGAACAATTAAAGTGTTCCTGTACTATTGAACACAACAATTCTGCTTCATGGTATTATGGCATGAATAGTTAATTTCTAGGAGGAAAGCAAGATTATAGTCTTCCACCTGATCTGTGATCACAATTAGCATGATCTAAAAGAAACTCTTACATAATGGAAAGTTTCCTTCTGGAAGGTTCATAATGTTTACACAATAAAATATAAGCTATAATTCGAAGTCCATTTCTAATATTATAATGTAAAAATGTGTAGTAAACAACGGGGATACCCGGCAATTCATGGGGAATTCCAAAGTTGTAGACCAAATTGAGATAAACATGTTTACTACAAAACCCAAAATCAAAGATTCATGTCAGGTAAAAGATGAACTTGTTTTGGACAAGGTTAGGATGTAATCATACTGGAATATAAAAGTTTCCTTAATGTCACCAGAACTGTAAATAGTATGGTCTTCTTTACTCTCGCGGCTGTTCGTTTTTTTTTTTTTTGGTTTTTTTTTTTTTGGTTTTTTTTTTATTTTGCCGCTAACTGTGTTGCGGCAGAATACGTTTTCCGATTTCAATTCTGCTTTTCATCTTGGGACGATGAGCGAAAGGACTTTGTATATCACGACGGAAATGTTATATGCTGGAATAAGTTTTGTTAATTACCACGGTAATATTTTAGCAGCGTTGGTGCCCGAGACACGTATGGGCGGTACTTTCGGCTATAATTCTGATGTAGCGAAAGTGCAGTCACTCATACCTAACTTCTGTTTATCCTAAGGTAACCTGGTTAGTCCCAGTACTTGACATGTATCTACTGTGCATGCATTTCCATTCCAATGTGAATCGTTGCATGTCAGCCCCATGTTGGCACAGATACTCTTGCACTAGTAGTGCTGTATCCGTTGTCGATGTCAGCTAGTTTTGTGAGCTTCATCAATACTTCAACTTCGAACTCGGCTTGGTAGGCTACATCAATGATATCTATATATAGTTGCTCCCCATGGCATTTGTCTCAGGCTTCATGAGTTCTAATTGCACAAATATTTAGAGTGACTGGGCATCCAATCAGGTTACACGTTGAAGTTGAGGCATTCGCACCAAATGTTGTCTTCGACTGTAAACATAGACAATAGACTTTAGTGTGAGCATTAGCAGGAAATGCACTGCTGTTATTCAAAACAACGTAAACGTTACAGCAACACAACTCAGTTTCGTTTAATAAGTAAAACATGTCGTCCGAGACACAGGCACTTGATCATATCGGAAAAAAGGGAGAAACTCACGATAACAGCTTCATATATTTCAGTTAACACAAGGTATTTAACTCTCGCGGCTTTAAATCTGACCCTGGATAACTTTGTGCTAGCTTTCAATACACTATCTGCGTATTTGGTCACTCATAATTTAAATGTAGTTGGGCATATGTTTGAGCTATTCTCCTCGGCGCAAAAGCTCCGATGCATGCTTCAAATATCGAAACAGTGAACGCCTTTGATGAGCAAAACAAATTTCTTGCCCTAATAAACACTTCCATCACCAGGAGAGACGATATCCCAAGTCGACTAACAAATACCATAAATTGATCGTGGACAAGAGAAAGAAGCTATATTACATCTTTGGTGGCGGCCTTTACATGACCTCATCTGTCATGGGTATTACAAGTAGCATATATAAATATAAGTATCATATATATATATATATATATATATATATATATATATATATATATATATATATATATATATATATATATAAGTACCATATTCAGGTAGCTTGTGACGACATAGCGATATGTACAAAAGTTGATGTCAGCTTAGCAAGAATGCATCAACAAGTGTCTAAGCATACATTATTGGGGGCGTCATGGAGGTGGATTTTGTCTGCCGTAATAAATCCAGATCAGACAGAGGCATAACCGAGATATAACTATGTTCAGCCAGAATGTCATTCACGTGTCGGTAAGCGGTCAATCTACAGCTGTGCAGCTATAGATCTTGAGGCACGAATTGCATCGTTGTAAGCCGGCTCAGATAAACCAGATTATGCTGAGCAACCATAGCAAACCCAAAGATAGACTTAGTACAGGCAGTGCAATGACAGGGCTTGATATGGTACCACTAGCGGAAAAGGTTGATGGCCAAAATGCGATTATTGGCAAATTGGAGGTGGAGACAGCTGCGCTGACGACACTGGTAGAGCAGCTGGTTCAGAACTTGTAGATTCCGACCGCCATCCTGGCAGGGTCAGCAGAAAAAAGAAAAGCATGGCGACAGAGGTTAAGCTCCGCAGTCAGCAAGCTAATATGTGGGTATCACCGGTAAAAAGGCAAGTATCTTTGCCAGTGGCGGTAGAAAGTCTCGAAGCAAAGTAACAGTCTCGGACAGCATAAAAAAAATAAGCCCATCTGCTGAAATAGTTCTTGGGGACCATAGAAGAAGCATTTCACACGGAAGACGGATGAAATGGAGATAGTCTGTAAATAAGCTATGGACCCATAATTGGACAGCCGGGAGGGGTGTGGGCTTTCTGATTTGAGAGGTGAAATGGTTTCTCGTTTTATTACTGGCAGCATCTATCCGCTGTTCGCGTTCCCCCTTTATCAGTCGAACGCGATTTCATATCTCTTGGCGACACATTGCGTCTTCTGTTTCGGTCAGTTTTTATTTTCCTCTATGGCGATGTGGTGATCGAGTTCTGTAAGATTGAAGTCATGATTGACAAGCTTGACATGTGCCTTTAAGAGATAAATCACGTCAAGAGATTATTAGGTTCATGTGCTGCCGATTCTTTACTTTTACTTCTGCAATTGGATCCCGATGCTAAAAATATCTCAGTACCTGTTGTACTCCGTATGTCTTATGGAAGCACATTTAGGACAGAAAACACGTTTCGCTTTGATGCATTGTTTGCCCTCTCTGGTGACCTGTCAATACATACATTTTTCATGTATGGCTCTTCTATACTTTCTAATGTGGAATATCAGAATGACCTTAATATCTCCAACCATTTAACATACCTGATGGATATCATACAGCGAGAGTTCAATATAAAATTTTCTACATTAAACTCAGAATAGGCAGCACTTTCATTTATGCTACTGTGAATTTAGGCGATAGCTTCCTTTGCGTTAGCTGCATGAAGGTTCTTCGGGCGGTCTTCCAATTCAATTATTTGACGATAATATTCGGTTGTAGGATAACTATAGTTTCTACTGTTTAATCTGATAGATCGGTAACTCCTCTACCAACGATACGATACTTGATGCACAGCTCTATCGAAGTATATAATGTTTGAAATGTGATTTGTATGTGTTGGATTGTTTATGGAGAATTAGATGTCTGTTTTACTATCATATATAACTCACCATTGTTGGGGAAGAGGTGATATACTGGTGTTGCAATTTATATTGGTTTTAAATTACCGATATGTATTAAAGTCCCTAAAAAATTGACTATTTGATAACTATATGATGCAATTTCTACTTCATAATTTTCTTGGAAATTAAGATTCATTCATGGAAATATGGCAGATGTTATTACTAGTGCAGTGATACGCTACATGGAAATCTTTTTGTGGAGTACTGTGGGGACAAAATGAGTGAATTACTTTCATTGGTAAATGTTGGATGTTTCGTTTGCAGTTTAATTATCATCAACTGGAGAAAGTAGGTCTGGTATAACACACTTCTGGTTGTTGCCAAATTTCCCCTCGTTGTTTACAGAGTTTTAATTTTTGACGCCAGTGATGTATATAACAATGTTTTCTGTTAGTTTTTGACACAAGCATTTTCTGATCCTTGAATGTTTTGAAAATGTGTTTAAAAATCAGTATGGGCATATTTGTTTTCACAACACGTTGTCAGTAATGTCCACAGCATTCTTGCCACAACTGGTGCCCGTAAAAATTCATCGTTCCTTTGGTCTAGGTGGAATAGATAGTCTGGGTCAGAGAAATTAAGGGAACGTTTGTTCTTATATCGTTTCTATATGGAGGACACCAATTTGTGAAATATGGGGTTAATTTATATTCATGGTTTATCATTGCTTTTGATTCTTATGTCCTCTCCTGTCTTTGTCTTCGTCTGTCTCTCCTTAAACAGCGAAGATTCAAATAGTTTTTTCTCGTGATTAACACTGATGGTCATGGCAGTTTTGGGTTATACGATACACATGCAATTATGAGCTCCACCAGTGTTAGGCCTCGTGTGTGTGTGTGTGTGTGTGTGTGTGTGTGTGTTGCTCAAAATGTTTTTATGATGTGTTGCCAACGTTATAGATAGATTCATTTGCTTTATGAGTTAAGTTCTTTTTGTTGTATCTCCTTTGTTTATGCTGTTTTTTTTTATTTTTGAACAACTCCGTCAAGGACAGCAGAATACGGCAATGTTTTTTGTTTTTGTTTTTGTTTTTTTTTTGTCTTGAGAAGTAGTTCCAAGTGCAATCAAACCATGATTGAGACAATCCGGGCTGAGACTGGGATACAAAAGGTAAGGTTATATCAAATCAAAATGATTTATTTGTCGTATATTTTTGTTTTATAAAATGTGTTCTCTGTTTAGAAATTTGCTTTGGTCAGTACCTTTATCATAACAATAACAGATGTACCGACAGCGTGAGAAGAAAGTCAAAATGTTTATTACTAGTTAAATCATTTTAAAGATTTTATATATTGGCATTATCTCATTAATAAAAACACCCAGTTTAAGTCCGGTAAGTTTGGTCAGGTTCCAACATGGTCTGGGTGCTTCAAAAAGCACTCTTGTATATTGTATGCTGGTGCCAAACACCTGTAAATATATGGCCCAATACCTGGAGGCGAGATGGCAGGCCACCAGAACGACATTTTAAAGCTCCATGAGTTTTATGCCATGGAGGGGATTAGCCGAAACCCGTTTTCTACAGCTTCTAAATGTATGATTTTCCTGTAAGTTATTTTACCGCGTTGATAGTTCTGATCTCAACTGCTCGAGATATTTAAAATATTCAGATTATTCAGATCGAATCAATGAAAGCTTTAGCTTGTCAAATTTTCTGAAACATATTCCGGAAATTTCATTGTTTATTTCAATTATCAATGTTTCTGTCAGGTATAAGTTTTTTTTTAATATTGGGGCTGTTGATATCTGTCACTGTCAAAGTTTCAAATATTATGTACTATTTTTAGACAAAATTTCATACTCTACCATTACATAACAGCAAAATATCAAGATCTAATTGCTGAGTTTTATAATGACCAAGCGCAAGTTAACTATTCCATTTTCGCAGTAACGTGTATCATTAAAATTTGAAAGTCCACGTTTTTACAATAACATCAACTTGATGTTTGGAATGATTTGTTCGAATCGCCTTAGTCCGAACATAACTAACGACTCCATCTAGTGCATAATTGTAATTGATAAATTCAATGAATTTTTTTTGGTACAAATCCTCTAGTAATTTTTTGCTTTTTTAGTTACCTTATCGTTTTTTTTTATTGTTTCCGCACACGTTTTTCTACGTAGTACAACCCACTTAGATATTAAGAAATTCATTTGATCTTTAAACTTTCTGATGACTTTCTTGTTATCTCCTCGCCAAAATTTTATATTGTGAGTATATATATATATATATATATATATATATATATATATATATATATATATATATATATATATATATATATAATGTCCTCATCTTTTTTTTCTCCGTTAACTTTACATTGTCAGAATCGTGCAATATTTACCGATATTGAACACCTTCATAGTGTATCCCACGTACAAAGAAACTATTTTCTAACGTAAACGATTTTTTTTCTTTCCAGTGCAATTATCGAAAAGATACTGAGGAATTTAATATTTATTTCATTTTGAGTGCAGTAAGGAGGATGTAGCTACACTTGGAATATACTCGAAATTACAGTACAATTTCAAAATGTGTAATCAACCTTGAGAACCCATACATGGCTCATCTAATTCAGATTTACAGACCTACACAAGTATATTTTTTGAGGAAATTCAGGATGTAAATTGTAAATATATTTTTGGCCCAGTTTTATTAACAGCTAAAGAAGACAGTTTATGTGCATAACTCGCGTTTTATTGTGAGGAACCTCTATAGCGTCTATATATAGTTAAATCTGAAACATTGTATTAAAAAAGGAAACGCGGAATGTGCCAAGGCAGTTTGTATGTATCAATCTATGAAACATTTGCTGGTATATGGCCGTCCATGAAATATCTGCTATAGTTCATTCATAAAAAAAAAATGTTTACGTTAGAAAATAGTTCCCTTGCACGTGGGATACAGTATGAAGGTATGCAATATCGGTGAATATTTCACGATTCTGACAATGTAAATTTAGCGAAAAAAAAGGTGAGCATATAATAAACCATGTTTCTAAGTGATAAAAAAAAACAATATGGCATAAACAAGATGACCTCATACTTACATTTTTAACCTTATTTTTTAACGAATATATATATATATATATATATATATGTATATATATATATATATATATATATATATATATATATATATATATATATATATATATATATATATATATATCTGTGTGTGTGTCTACACACACATATATCACATTTATTTATATTTAAAAAGATAAAATACACATAAAACTGGATCGTAAAGATACAAATATATCAATTGTAAACAATTTAATAAACTTTTTATGGATAAATAGAGATCAGCAGTTTTATTCATATTTTTATTCCTATATACAAATTTTACGAAACTACTTTTTACGAATTGTGAAGAATCTGAATAATCTGTTTCATAAAACTTAGCAATATTCTACTGCGTGGCTAGAAGGGAGGATAGAGAGAAAAGGGGGGAATTCGGGCTCTCTCAAAGACAAGGTGTAATGCGTAATGGTGTTGATACAGCTACATCTTTTGGGGAAGCTCTGGCAGCAAGAGGTAGCGTCGATCGTGTAAATACGAACAAACTTTTCTGACTGGGCTTTAATCGACTTATATATATATATATATATATATATATATATATATATATATATATATATATATATATATATATATATATATATATATATATATATATATATATATATATATATGAAATTATGTTCTAAAGATACCCTTATTCATACAATACATATTACAATACATATTACAATACATTTTAATAATTTCTTTTTGATCTACTACTTCATATTCTTGTAAAATTCTCTGCATTTTAGAATGCGATGCAAGTTATTAAAATATTGCTTAAATTCAAAAAGCCTAAAATTCAATAGTTACAACCGATGTTACAATCATTTCAAGGAATATATTTTGTTTCCTATAATTGAGAATAATAACCTGCAAACGATCATTCGACATTATACTGTATTATCTAAAGAATACTATGAAGCTAGCGAATTCATTCAAATGAACAAAGAAACAATAAAATGTCTCATTACATTATGGTAGTAGATGAAAAGAGAACTCACAAAAATATTGCGACTACAAATTACTACAAAAAGTAAGTAATAGGAAATTCTTGCTTGTAAATACGAACCAACTTTTCTGACTGGGGCTTTAATCGACTGAAGTTTTCAGATAGGCTCGGCCTTTATATATTCCAAAATGATGTAGAACAACTAGGTCTCCCAATCAGAATGCATGTTCTGAGTAAATTATTGTAAAGATTCCGAAATGGCGTGGAATGACTACGTGTCCCAATCGGAATGCATATTTTGAGTTAATTATTGTAAAGAGGCTGTCGCTTTTGTTCAATAACGTACGTGTCCAAATCAGAATGTCCATTTTAAGTTAATTATTGTAAAGAGGTTATCGCTTTTGTTTAACTCTTAACATGGATTATGACCAATTTTGGTAAATCGTTTTTTTTAGTTCCACTCGTGACATGGATTACCACTCGTAACATGGAGTAATAGTTGAAAAGAAAACGAGACCTGAATTGTTCGGCAGATTTTCAGTGAAAATAAAGAGAGGAAATTGTTTATTGTTATGAATTTCAAGTAAGTCGGTTATTATGACATCCAAGCTATGAAATTGAACAAGGTTTTTTTTTTTTTAATTTTGTAACTAATCTCAATTTGTAAGGAACAATTATTCGTTCAATTGAAAAGAAGCAAGTAAATCGTTTATTTTAGGATTACATTTGTGAAAGGCGGATTTTAAGGCAAGTCAGTTTTTATGTCATTCAAGCCATTGAATTGATCCAAGATATTCAATTTATAAGTAATCATATTTGTAAGGACCAACATAGTCCGATATACTTTTTAATTTATCTACCCAGATTTTATATGGACCAACATAGTCCTATATACTTTTTAATTTCTCTACCCAAATTTATATTATGGAGTGCGAAAGTATTTATAACTAAATAATCATAATAATTTATATCATTAAGTTAAGATACTGTCAGTTTTATAGAAGTATTGTATATATTTTTTATGATATTATAAATGCTAAAATTATTTTTATGTTTAATTAAAATAATATTTGATAATATAGAAATAGTAATAACTAATTGTAAACAGAGGACATAAGTTTTAAAAAATTCATTAATGAATGTCTTTAAAAGTTTTGGAATTAAGACCTTTAGGGTATAACCTATTAGGACGTCGAATCCAATAGGTTTCCTTCTAAAAGACGTTCCATCTCAGAATCAACTATACCAATAGGTTGAAAGGAGAAATCTTGCAAACTATGGGAACTTTTGTTAAAGTGTTTTACTCGTAAGAATTAAAATTATGATTATATAGTTTTTATATCTGATCTATGTTGGTTAATACGTTTGGATATTTGTTGACTCGTTTGTTCAATATGCTACACTTTCTGCATATGATCAAATAAACGTCATTTGATGCTGCACAGTTAGTATCACAACGCATATTAATACTGTTAAAAGAAGTATTTTCATTAATAAAAGAACAGGGTGAACAGCTAGGTCGATTACATTTAGTTGATGATCCATTTTTATATGTCTTTTCTAATTTAGAATTAATTAAGTAATCTTTAAGATTTTTTGGCCTTTTATAAGCAAGTATGGATTTAACATAAATATCAGAACAGAGAAAGTACTAGGCAATTTACAAAATAATTGATATTTAATGGTGGGTGTATTACAGCTGATTTTGTAAAATATCGTGCACATCGTCTGTTAATGGATCTCTTTTATCTGGTCTGGTAACTCATCATAACAATGGTATTAAGACTGACAATCGTGTGGATAATATTGATTTTGTAACAGAAAATAATAAAAGAGAGCGAGGTTGGGATGTTTATTTTAGGTGTACAACTAAACCTGTATTTGGAGTAAATTTTGAAACAAACGATGAAATATAATTTAAGTCAATGTCAGGTAAACATTTTAGCATTTGTTAAACTAGTTGCTGGCTGAAAAATAAATTCCACTAATTCAAATGCAGCATTAAAAAATACGCTTAAAATATCTCTGAGGATTCTTTCAAGTTCTCGTCTGCTTATGCACATGTGACAATAATTCATAATGTCATTTCTAGTATATTTGACCACAAATGCAAAATGTTCTTCTTAAAATTTGTTTTTTCCTCTTCGGTTAGAGGGATCTTGTCATGCTCTCCACGTGCGATTATAAGGTCATGATTTCGGACAATTTCCATTTTATTTTATACAATTAGACAAAACTTATTGTTTGTATGAACTTGGTGAAAGTTTGGCTGATATTTACGGCGACATCGACAACGTTGTCTATGAATAAAATCCTGTTGATATTAAACTTGATGATGACAAAGTTGTGAATGAAGAATTTGGTTCGAGTTTGTTAGTGCAAGAAGACTATGACAACGATGACACAGTAAACACTGACAATTTTGTTGTTAAAAAAAAACATATGGAAGATCGCCAACGGGCAGATACGATGTAAATTATAATTTGACGAAAAAATATTGAAATTTGATTTTACTGTTGCGGAGCATCAAGTGTTCTGGCAAATGTTTAGACATTTCGTGAATTTATCCATACCTGTTCGAAAAAAGTATCAAATTTGATTTTATATTCCCTAAAATTTTAAACATCGTGCCGATGACAATAAAAGAAATTCGTATCTGGTCTTGTTATGTAATCCTATAAAATGTAAGTCGGTCATACTGAAATATGAGCAGATGCTTGGTGAATTTGATTATCACAGTTGTATAGTTTGATGATGCTGGATGGAATCAACTATTAAAATCATCGCCCTGGCCACGCTACTTAACCAGACTCTTATTCACACGCTTTCTTATTACTCGTTTGATAAGGAAAATATCTTGATCTGTCTTATACAGCTCTTGTTCGTAAAAGCTTCAAATTACTAGTTCACCTGATAAATCTTTTTAATTTGTACGTGGCAAGAATTGTCATTAAAATTTTATCAACGACAAATACTTCTTGGATCCAATTTCTGGTAAAGCCCTTTTCGATTTTTTTTGTTAGAGAAATTTTGACTAGATCTTGTGCTTTAAATTTGTATCTCCGGTACATGTTTTCATTTGCCAGTAACGGAGTTTTATAATTGCGTCTTTCGGAGACTTTTTTATTGTGCTGTGCTTTGACTTGTTGTAATCAGATAAAATACGTGTAAGATCGTCAATGTACCTATTTGTGGTTTTCGACTGTTAAGTGTTTGTGGATATTTTCTTTCAGTGTACGATTAAACCGTTCTAAAACAAAGCTCTTGCCCTTATTTCCAGTAACATATTTTTTAATATTATTCTGCGTTATAAATTGTTCAAAATTTTTATTGAAAAATTCGGCGCCGTGTTCAGTGCAAAATTTTATTTGGTTTTCTTTCTGTAATTGTTATTATTGTTTTCTTTCTGTAATTGTTATTATATTTTTATACGGATTAGTCATATTAGTCATTGATTTTATGAACTAAAGGCATATTTAATAAACACATCAGTCACAATAAGCAAGTATCTGCTATTGTTCTTGTACCGTGAAAAGCTA
This sequence comes from Potamilus streckersoni, assembly GCA_016746295.1. NCBI lineage: Eukaryota > Metazoa > Mollusca > Bivalvia > Unionida > Unionidae > Potamilus > Potamilus streckersoni. The sequence goes on along the minus strand of JAEAOA010001910.1, from coordinate 4,166,361 downwards.
GAAATATTCACTAGATCTATTGCCCAAATGTCATCAAGGGCATTTGGAACAAAATTTCGAGTTGTTGTCAATACATTCCCGCAAGAGGCTCAGTTTCCTGTTGGAATGCTCCTTTTGAAATAAATTCTCCAGATGCGGCTGTACCAGTTACACTATCTTTAATCCACATCATATCAGTTCCAGTTGATTGGGAGCAATCATTAGAAAAAGAAATAGTATTTAATATTGTACTTGCAACTTGTAACTTGTAAGTGATTTTAAATATCTTCGATAGTTTGATTGGCCAGCTGATATCGAGCACTTCTAAATAAAACACCAACCATTATTTAAAAGAGCTACCTCTGCTCCAGCCGCAATTTGATTAGTTATTGTCATAATCCGGCCACAAACTTCCAGCATTGCTTTATGAGGCAGTTGAAATACATCTTCGTCTCTAGTTTTGAATGTTCTGGCACCAGTTTTATTAGATTCGTTGGAATTTTCATCAAGATAGTCGACATATTCATATTCTGTTACTGTGTCGTCTGAGTTATAAATTTCTGCTAAATCGGGATAGTTTTTTTTTTACAGACATTTGTTATTTATTAGGTTGTACAAAATTATTCCAGCGCTGTTACTTTAGATATTATATTTTGTATAATCTGTTCGCCCTTTGGTGTTAAAAGCTTTTTTGTTGTTATTATTATTGCGCATTGCGTTTCTTTTGTTGGTGCGATTTCTGAAATAACTTGTTTGATTGTCGATGCGCCTTTTATTTTATCAGATATTTTTGTCGCACAGCAGTTCCAGCAGCAGATGCAGCTCCAGTTGCAACAGCTTTTGATGCGTGAAGAAATAGGTGCAACTTTTTGAGCTAGTCCTGGAATATTTTCAATGAGTTTAGTATATACATCTCCTAAAAATCCTCATACTATTTTCTTCTATAAACTTTTTTCTCTTTCATTATATATCTGAGGTTGTATAATGTTATTGTTTTAGAAAATATAGGTTTACTGTTGTTCGTACAAGTGCAGGTAGTAAGTATCAACTTCATTATTCTTTATTGGCGTGGTCCCTCACATAATTACATCATTTGAGGGACCCCATAGATCGAAAATTTGAAGGGTTTTTATGTATTCACGTTTCTTCAATATGTATGTGTAATTGTATTACTTTTTTTTACAAATTTAATTTTGATTTTATTAATTTTCAGATAGGGTAAGTAAGCGTTTCAAATTTGTTATTATTTTATCTTTTTAATTTTCCTAGTTTTCTTTCCGTAATATGTTTTAAAGTAGAAATTTTATTTTTTAAATTAATCTAGATATAATAACACGAGCTGCTAATCACATAAATTCAGATCTATAGTATCTTATGCCACACGTGGACGACATGTGCTCTCAACAGTGAGCACAATTTGCACGTGCTGCATGTTTCCCCTACTGCAAATAAGTTCACATCCTATACAATTTAGAAAATCCTAATTACTGACGTAAGTTCTTGTTATAGCAAATATATACGTCTGAATTATTTAAAGTTTAATTCTTTATTTCATATTATGATAGGTTATATTAATCACTTAAATTAATGCAGTATTATTTTCCAGGAATGTTTTTCTTTGAATTTAAATGATATTAGTATTTCTAAATTTATAAACTTTATCATAAAGTTCATAGCTGTAGCAAAAATATAAATAGTTATTGATGCAAGTTATAATTATAGCAAATAAATACATATAAATAATAAGCAGAAGCAATAGAGCAATTTACCAATATTGTGTTTATGTCTGTTATATTTACTGGTAGTTGACCGTTTAACGTTCTGGGACTACCATCAGCTTCAGATTGATATATGCCATATTCAAATTCAATCGGTGGTGCAATATTATTTCTTGGTATGAGACGAGGAATCAGATTATTTTTCATTGTTATTCTAGCTCTATTTTTTAAAAATTATTTCTTGTGTTGTTGATTCTGCTAATCTTCGTTCAAGTTTCAGAGGATTATTTATTAGCCGATCTTGTGCATCTTGTTTTGCAACAGGATCAGCTATATTTTTTACAAGTGCCTCGGCTAATCTTCTTTCTTCTTCTTCAGATCTCTCTTGCTGTTCTTCAAATAATCCAACCAAACCCTTTTCTTGTAATTTTTCAAAAATTACTATCTGACCTATTGGAAGTAAAACTTATACACCTGGTTAAGAACAATTGCGGCTGCTGTTTCTGCTGCAGCATCTTGACCACGTCGTGCTTGCTGTACTTGCCACTTAAATTGTGTTTGTGTGCTTTAGATTGTTCAAGTCTTTTTAGATTTTCTATATGTTTTCTGTACTTTGCCTGTATTTCCATTAATTATATAGTATTTTCTATAAAAAGTACTGTAAATATGTTTCAATACAACATCGAAACATTTTACTCTTATCATTTGGTTAGCTTTATCTACAAGAAAAGAAATCATATCTGATCTTTGCTGTCATTTGCTTGACGAGTATAGTATCAAATACAATTTATCTTTGTTTACGTCGCCAGCATTGTTCACCGCATTGTTCGTTGGCGATATTTATAACGTCAATATTGTAAAGTCCTGGAAATAATATAAAACAAAACTATGAAATTCGCCTGATAAATCTACCAATATTATAATATACCTGAGCGAGATAAATAAAATTATATTTCTTATTACGTGATAGTGAAAAATACGATCTGATTTTATTCATTTCTTTGTTGTTTAGCGGAATATCATCAAAAGCAACTGTTATCAATAAGTTCTTCTAGTTTTCTGATAATTAAAAAAAATTTTCACCTGCCTCAAGATCGTTACTAAGTTTGTCATCATGATTGCTAAGAAATTGGTTCTTATCTTGTTGTGAATTAATTGTTTAAATATAAACGCTATTGTAGTTAAAATTATCTCAGAGAAGTAAATTCATAAGCAAGTTTGTTTTGCCAGATCCAGTTCTACCAACGATAAAATAATGAAAATCTGGAATTTCAATGTTATGTTTATGTTTCACCAGCCGCTCTGCATCAAAGTTTAATATAGACGATTTTCCATTATGGTCATACAATTTTATATAATTTTGTCAAGTAGTAAATAAATAATGAGCTTTTATTCAAAATTTGGAACAACAGTAGAAGATTAATCGTCTGCTCAACAAGGTGACTTATCTAAATATGCAACTCTTGATCAGCTCAAAAATGTAATTACCAATTTATTAAATATCATGAGTGTTGACCAAAATGAAGTTGTTATTTTTCAAGATAAAGAAGGACGATTAAAAACAAGTAATATACAGCTATCAGATGTACTTATCTGAATTCACACCGCGGCTGTTAATAATATAGGTGATTTTGCTGATCAAGGTAAAATACAAGATTCGGGTAAATCAGTTAACGATTATGTTGAAAAAATCTGGCGATGTATTTAATGGTAACATTATTATGTCAGGGGCAAAAATGCATACATATGAAAATAGTTGCAGAATCATACGTAGCAAAGAGAAAACGAAATACAAAACAAAACAACAAAAAAAGAAGAAAAAAAAAACAACAAACAAACAAACAAAAAAACCCCGTAATGATCAAGAATCTAAATACGTATTAGTATGAACTTGGATAAAATGTTATGAGTGCAGGAGCAGAAAGAGGCACAAGTACTAGATACCAGTACCGTATTGTCAAAAAGGCAGAGTAGGCACCAGCCCTTCGGCCACATGCCTTTTAGAAGCCACGCGATAACGGGTCAAAATAATATTAACAAAATAATATCAAATTAATTTAATATTAATCAGTAGCGTCTTAGTAATCCTTCAAAAACTTAAAATCGTATGACACATCGAGCGATGTTGAGACTGGGAGCACGTGAAAGAGTTATGAATGCAGAGACTTGTATACGCGACACATTTGTGATTATCCAAGTTTCCTAACAATTTACATATTTCATAGACAGACAACAGATAAATGAAGCGTGAAAAGTTCAATGCAATCACTGATTCTTTCCTGATACCGATACTGCAATCTGTATAATTTGTAAAGATCTGCTGTTTGCTGTCAGTACTTTATTTAAATCTTGATGTTAATTTTTTTCCAGATCAATGTATTAGCAATATATGCAAAATTGTCATTGACTAAGAAGTGAATAAAAATAGGTATTGTAAAAAAGCTGTCGTACAAGGATAACTACATGTGCTTCTTCCTCTTATAATTATTATTATTAATCAAGCCTTTAAACGGTTCTTTCTAAACCAGTCATTTTTAGTCCTGATCCTTTGTGACCCGTAACCGGTCTCTCTGCAGCCGGGCATTTTTTAAACCCGGATCTTTTCCGTACCGATCCTTTCTGAACCTTTACTTTCGAGAGACTTGGTTTCCTCTTCCGTTTTCAATTCCGGCTGGTTGAAAGGTTGAAACGAAAGAAAGTAGATTATCATGAGTAACTGGCAAGTGTATGGTGTTGGGGCTGGAGTAACCACCCTGTTTCATCCAATTGGATATGCTAAAGTTCTTATTCAGGTAAAACATTTTAGTTTTCTCTCTCGTTGTCATTAAATATGCACCAAGACTAACGACAGTGCTAAAGTGCACTTTAGTACAAGTCTAGACCAACAAGTAGGTCGCCGCTATTTTCTTTCTGACATTACTGGTAGCGGAGACCAGCTCTATCGGGCCGTATTCCATACTGAAGTTTTACGCTCTTTCGGTCTCCCATAACTTCTGACTATCGGACGCTCGCTTATAATTAATAACTTTATTTCGTCTGACCTTGATATGCGGATAGTAAGTAAAATCCCTCTCCATGTGACCCATTGCATTAAATATTTTAAAACACTTACTTTTGTAGTATTATTCAGAACAAGTCACATTGTCAGAACAAGTCACCGAAGTATACACCTGTCAATGATCTTTTTTTTTTTTAAATTGCTGATTCATGCTTAGAAAGCTCAATCACCCCAAGGCAAGAATAAAACCTGGAAACCTTATGATGACTACCTCACTATCAATAAATAAATAATAAGAATACTTCAGTGTGGAATACAGCCCAACTTTGTTGGTGTCAGCTACCAGTAATGTCAGAAATAGAAAAACAGTGCTAATACCTACTTGTTGGTGCAGTACAAGTGATAAGGTTGTGTACATCAACTGTACAGTTCAGTACAGGCTTGTGGTGCGGTCTATTTCAGCTGAGTAGGCATCATTTGGAAGAATTTGATTACACATACATTAAGTAACCATTTCTAATTGCAGAAACTCCTGACTCACAAACAAGAGCTTTCCAAAATCCAATTCTAATGAACTATATATAGTACAAATCAAAAAAGTCATGTAAGCGCATGAATTGCCATTTTTTGACCATTTGTAAAAAATTTCCAAAATCCTTTTTAACTCATTAATCTCTGGCGCTGCATTTGCAGTGCTGGAGGTTATAGCCTACTTTTGAGCTCTGCATCATCAAGGTCATGTATGACACAATAAAGTGGGTGGTATTATAGAAAGATAGACAGATGTTGCTTTACCATGATGCCAATTATAGGTCTCACTAGGATTTTAAAACTTGCAGTCCTGTCCAAGAAGCATATTGAAGTGGCTGAATATCCATTAAAATGCCAGGAATAAACAGACAAAATGTCAGTTTTATTTATTGGTACTTATTTATTATTCCTTAAAGAAAGTATGTATTAAAACTGACATAATGTACAAATATCTTATTCTTAACTACAATATAGTTCACTTTCTTCTGTGTCGCATTTCACAAAGTTTTTTATGCTTGGCTTTGGATCGTATTCCTCCACACTAGGTCCCTCTTCTTTGACTCGCCTCAATTGTTCTAAGGTCACGTGTTTAATTCTAGACCTTCCCTTCATCTTGATTTTATTCTGCACACTGAAGCCTCTCTTGCATGCCACAGATGTCACTGGTTTATTATTGAAACAAATGTTAAACTATCAATCGTTTTGTATACATTGCAAGGTAATGTCAATAAAAGTGGTAAATTTTGTAAAACATATTTTTTAAATACTTTTCATTATTACTTAATTACTTTAAAAAAAAGAAAATTATCTTATTCAAGCCAATATTTAAAATTTAAAAAAATATAGTGTGCCCATTACAGCATGATGTCATCTGTAAAAATATTAATAGCCAATGAAAAACAATGTTTTAATACAAATAGGCATTTGGTTAACCAAAAATGTCTTAGAGGTCAATGTATTAGGATCTGTTCAGGAATAGCACCCAAAATGGGTTTCCTACTCACATTTCAGGCGAAAATGACCAAAACATCCAGGAGTTAATAATTTATGTAATCATGGGTCAATGTTATGTAATTAAAAATAGTTTGCTAGATCCAGTAGTCAGCAGCAAATCTATACTGACACCTCATGGTGCAGGCAAATTCTAACTTTTCAATAAGTAAATGACTGACCCAACACTCAAAAATAAGTATCTAAATATAAAATTCAAGTGGGATGATCAGAGTAATCTGATTAGGTAGCCACTTGCTAACTAACATGGGTTTGGTTTAATAGGGTGGGTGGGTATATTATAGTACATAAAAAATGAAGAATGTCAAATTATTAACTTGGTAAAGTGTGCAGGTCCAATCTGAGATAGCTGTAAGAGCTAATATGGCAATTTGATATTGCATTTTATGTGCAATAGATAGGCATCAAGATAGAATTGCATTGTAATTATTGTATTGCATGAAGAGTAAGCAAGACAGATACTCTAGATATTGCATACAAGATATGGCAACATCATGCCATGTAATGTGGCTACCATACTGGTTTATCTCTAGTGTACCTGGACGCATGACAAATAGTCTTATTGCATGCATACCTCTAACATGATGGCTATCAAACTTTCCACATTGATAGTACAGTTGTGACCAACACTGGTTAACAGCAAAGAAAAGTCCTAATATGCTGCATATTTCATTTGTATTGTGTGCTTGACCATTATCCGTGACTGAGGGTAGAAATTTTGCCTCACTGACTATTGTCATCTTTTGTCTACCTGATTTTTGTTATGATTCTGAGAAGTAATCAATGTTCACTAAAATTTATGTTGAAAATCTGATTTTTTCCATTTGAATTGATTAGTTTTCTATAATATTCAGTTGTGTCATAGGTCATGTGATAGTATAAAAGGGGATTTTGTAAAGAATTGTTCCTGTTTAATATAATTCTTTGAAAATCTTTGATTAGTTTTTTTGCTGTGTTCAGGCATAATTTGAGAGGGATTGTTTAAAATTATTTATTGGAATTACAAAGTGCTTTTTGCATTTTGGACTTAAAAATACTTTGCGGATTGTTGAGAACACTGTCAAGCCTATTGGTATATTAGCACAATCAGGACTGTTTGTACATCAGCATATTCAATACTATTGGAAATCATTTGAAACATTCTGTATTTGTTGACTTACAATATGACATTAAATATCTGAAAAATGCATACTATTAAGGCTCACAGGGACCTAAGCTTTGAGATCAAATGTGCATGCAGTTTTCAAAGGGATGTGCCATTTCTTCCTGTGAAGTGCCTGATTTTCCCTTGGGACATGCCCTTTTTATATGTTTTGGACCGCCATGGATGAATTGTGGAATAGCAAAAGGCTAGACTAAAGTAAACAGACATGAAGCCATAGTGACTGACACTTATTACTGTAATTACTTTGTGTCCCACAAAGGGCTATTCTGATGTGACTTGAGAGAAAAGAAACATGCTCTGAGATTGTTTGGCCAAAAAAGTCCCATTTTTGTTGTACCACTATTTAAATTAAAATGTTGCCAGCATGTATATAAATCATAACAAAAACTTGAATGCAATTAAATTTACGTAACAGTTTATGATTATATTATCAAATGATAAATATTTCTTAATAATAAGAACCGCTAAGTGTACATGAGATTTAAACTTAGGCATTTACAATAGCAGAGTGCAGAAAAGCTTGCTAAGTCTTAAAAATGAGTCAGCAAAAGCTGTTTAATTTTTTGGGAAATGGACTTGTGATGAAAATTATACTAATGTCAGAATGTCAGCATATGGAAAAGATTTAGTGAAAGTGAGATTGCAAGTGAAGACAAAGTAAACTTGAACCTGAAAGGTGCATCTATTCAGGCTGTATCCTAATTCAAGTGAATAGAACTGAGAGTAGTAGTGGCAAAACTTAGAAAGTAAGAGCTTGTGCTATAAATAACTATTCAGAAGACTATCAAGAAGCAAGTGCTTTCTTCTCATTTCATCAGGATAATTGCTGATGAGACTGCTGATAATGTATAATGTTTATTTCCAGAGCTGAGTCAATTAGTTGTACATTGTATGGATTGCATATTCATTCTTAAAGGTACAGACCACAATATGGTGGAGGAAATCATAAAAAAATAGTGAGAATGGGAATACTATGAAGACATTATATGATGAACTGGCCTAAGTGAATAGTTACAGATTATAAATGGCCATAAATGGCCTAGAGTCCTTGACACTGGCATAAGTGATTAGTGATTAGTGATTATAAATTGCATAGAAAATTATAAATGGCCTAGAGTCGATGACACTGGCATAAGCGAAAAGTTACAGATTATAAATGGCCTAGAGTTGCTGACACTGGCCTAAGTGAATAGTGATTATAAATGGCCTAGAGTCCCTGACACTGGCATAAGTGAATAGTAATTATAAATGGCATAGAATCACTGACACTGACCATAGTGAATGTTGATTATAAAAGGGCTAGAATCAGATTTTGATACATGATGTTATGTTCTAAATTTTTAGCAGTTATATTAATTTTGGTGCATGTAGTACTCCTGTACATGCAGTTTCTGCTATGGTCATTAATTTATTCACCTCACTCACTCACTCACCCAGTTCATCCACATTTTTCCTAAATAATGTATGCTTATGTGTAATTGTATGAAATTAAGTGCCACAATCCATGTAAATTTATTACCGATTGCAGGGAAGGATTTAATATAGATGTGAGAATTTGTAGCCTGACCTCAGTTATGAAAATTTATGGCAATACAATATGTTTAAACAATAGAAATATTGTACAGTAAAACCTGTCTTGAAAGACCACTGCTATGTGAGACCACCTGTTTTGAGAGACCACATTCTTAGTGCACAAATTTATTGATTATATGGGATAATGACCTGTTATGGGAGATCACCCGTCTTAAGAAACCATAATACTTTGGTTAAAGAGGTGGTCTTTCAAGACAGGTTCTACTGTACTGATACCTAGCAAAGAGTGAATGGACATAAAACCAATATATACATATCACAGCATGCTTTAGTGAACTTCATCTTTTTATTGCATATGATTTACTATATGCAAATGAAAAATATTTTTAGGGTTTACAAACATACCTATTCAGTTCATAAATTGTGGTAGACATATGTAACAACATGATGATAATGTTAAAATTACATTAAGTTCATGCTTTAAGTCAACAATTATAATCCTGTTTATTTTTATTATAATTACCAGACACTGATATTGGAAAATTGACAAAAAGTAGTACTTTAAGCACTTGAATATCATTTTTTTCACATCACATTGCAATAGTTTATTTTATAGCAAAAATAAATGCTAACTGATAAAAGTATCTAGACCAAGCATGTCACCATGTATAGCAGTAACAAGCATATTGACATTATGTGTTAGAGTTGTGCAGCACTGGCATTGGAAAGATTATACTCACCTGTGTGAAACTATGCAGCACTGGCACAGGAAAGATTATACTCACCTGTGTGAAACTATACAGCACTGGCACAGGAAAGATTATACTCACCTGTGTGAAACTATGCAGCACTGGCACAGGAAAGATTATACTCACCTGTGTGAAACTATGCAGCACTGGCACAGGAAAGATTATACTCACCTGTGTGAAACTATGCAGCACTGGCACAGGAAAGATTATACTCACCTGTGTGAAACTATGCAGCACTGGCACAGGAAAGATTATACTCACCTGTGTGAAACTATGCAGCACTGGCACAGGAAAGATTATACTCACCTGTGTGAAACTATGCAGCAATGGCATAGGAAAGATTATACTCTGTGAAACTATGCAGCACTGACACAGGAAAGATTATACTTCCTAGTGTACAGCTGTAAGCAAGGCTCCCAGGGTTACATGATATTCTTGTCACTGATAAATTTATAGACAATAGTATAGTTAGAATCAGCTATTAGAATCATAAAGCACCATGATTAGGTAGAAAATATTATGTGGGTCTTTTATTTTTTAAATGTATCTATTTAATGTGACATTTTTAATATGTGGGGGAAAGAGTGCTGGAGTTGGAAGTGAGATACAGGGATGTCAGCTGTTTTGTTTGCCTTATTAAAACAAGGCCTATATTTATGTAGGAGTTCTCCATACCATACAATCAGTGTGGAAAAGAAGTAAAGAACTGGCATCTTGTCTTTTACAGCACACCACTACTGTACATGCGCTTCACCTTTAAAAAAAAAAGAGAAAAGTTTCTCCACATTGAGTGGCCTGGATACAGTTAGCATTATTAACCCAAAAATGGTTAATGTAACAAAACCGGGCTTAGAGAAAACAATAGAAATAGGAATATCTCAAATCTTATTGTACTTATTTATTATAAGTCATTCAATACACTGTTATTGTATAGTTACATTATGTGTCATGAAAATAAAACCTCACCTGTTTAAATTATATGATTTGCTTTGCAGTCTTGTCATGTATATTTCATTTGTATTGTGTTCTGACTTTTCTCCATGATTGTGTGTTATGTATATATTTAATTTGTACTGTGATCGCATTATAGGGAGATAAATTATTTGCTGAATTTGTCAAAACTTTTTTGTTTACACATTTTTATGTTCGTTAGTTTAATACCAGAGACTAGTAACAGTGTAAAATTAGTTATGATATTTTTAATGAACTGGTCCTTGCATGTATGTGGTCTTTCATGGAAGTATGAGTTAGATAGTTGTTCAGGAATATGTATATGGGTTTTAAAACCCAGCAGAGTATTTAAGGATTTATTTGTTCATATTATGGAACTGAACAAAATTTTCCCTCCTCAGGAAAAGTTTGAATTTTCTAAATACATTAGGGATGCAAAAAAGAAATAAAGGTACATGTAGAACTTGATTAATATTGTGCAATTCTCATACATTTGCTTGATTTTTATGTACAGATTGTTCAAAATTTGCATGATTTCTGAAATATCACACCTAGTAGACTTTACAATAAAGCACAAGGAACACAAATTGTGTCACATGGATAAAGTTTAATTGGGGAAGCTTACATAGAATAAAATATGTAACTGCAATGATTTAATCATGTGAAATATACATAAACAGTAGGCAGGTTCATTGGATATAAGAGTGGGTATATTAGTTCAGCAGGTGATTGATTCAGAGAGGAATGGTTGATACAGATGTTTGGCCAAAATTGATGCAATGGTGCAAGAGGCTGCCACTTGTTTGTAAACAAATGGTAGTCCGCATAATTGAATTCATTCTTAGTGAACTACCATTTGTCTTGAATTTATGTTGGTCAGACCATTTTTCATTTAATGTCATTGTACATTTTATTCACAACAGTGGCTAGTGATGTCAGAATAAGAAGTGGATAACAATATGTTCATCCAGTTGTTCATAAGTGTTTTAAAAAATCTATTTTCTGGTTACATTTTGATAAAACTTACATGTGTGAGGCATGTCCTTGCAGTTGATAGCTGTGTATTCACATGAAACATATGAAATATTTATCTTCCACATTTTATTTCATCAACTTTGGTTCTCAACAGCACAGTTGCACTGGAAAACATTCATTTTTAAATCCATGTTGTCAAGGAACAAGAGTTCCCTGGCCAGATAGCCATGACAGCCACAGACATTAAGGGGTGATTTCATTTTACATCTTATAAAAATGTTAAAATAAGGATTTCATTCCTACTTTACCATGCATCAGCCTTACATGGCTAGTAGAAGGAAACTGTGAGTAAACCCTACTTTAATACTTATACTAGGTATATACACCAGTTGGTACACAGAGCCAGTTACTGTATGATTGTCATATGTTTTTGACCCTGTGCATGCACTTTAGAACAAGATATTAAAAACACTTTATAAAGATAAGGTGTCTGGCACTGTAAGTATGAATCCTGTTAGTAGTTACCCATTTTGAAATCTGTGAATCCTGCCTGGAAGAAAAACTTTGGTAAAGGGTGTACAGTATTTGATCTGAAAAAATGTTCATGGGTCAGTTAGACTAAACTTTCTCAGATGTGATCACTTTTGTGTCCAATATCAACTGAGTATGTAATAAGACCATCAGTAGCTTTTATTTTGTCTAAGAGTCACTTTTCTTTGCAGAAAATGTTGGAAAGATGTTTGTTAGCCCTGGAAGGTATTTGCCGAAATATTGCACTTTTTTAACATAAGATTTTATCAGTGGCATAAACTTGAGCTCATTATGTTTGTTTTGGGGTTTTGTTTGGTATTGAAGAATTTTTAACACAATAAAATAAGCTTATTGAAAAAGCCAAGTTGAGCATGAATGTGTGCTTAAATCTGTCTTATTTTTCAGATTGGACATGAACCCATTGAACCCAGTATAAGCAGTACAATATTTGGCAAAGATAAACTCTACTATCCAAATGTCTTTCAGTACAGTGAGTTAATTTTCTTTTAATCTGTTAAATTAGTTATATATTGTTTAAGTGTGTCAAATACCATTGCCATTACTCCTGCCTCTGTGCCCAGGTTATGAATAATGTAATTCTTTGAAATGATTCCTTGTCCATAGTAGGACTTTTGAACCAATGAAGATTTTGTCCGAAGACCAAACAAAATTCAAAGAGAAATACTGGGAACAGGAAGGTATCACTTTAGACCACGTGGAAAAAAAACGAAGGAAGGCGATCGTTTGCCAAAGTGATGTTAAATTGTTTGTGGGGCAAAATGGCACAATGACCGTGTTTACCCAAGACGTGTTTACCCAAGACGGAGTATTTGTCAGAACCTTCCCGCTACTTCCAGATGATTCATGACAAAACCAAATACATGAAACATGTAGATGTCGTTCGTGAAGACTTGCTCTTAGTTAATTACGAAGAAGAACTGGACTTTGTAGAAGCCGACGAATTTGGAAATGTCATCATTGCAGCTTACGTGACAGCTCATGCTCCCTTAAAACTGTATGAAGCTTTAGAACTGTTAGGAGATCGTGTGTTGTATTTTGACATGGACAGTTGCATTTACATCAGTCGTTTGGGTCAACATCAACCTAAAATCGAAGGAGACCGTTTAGGAGCCTGGACAGATGAGCATTTCGAGGACAAGATTCTAAGTTTTGCCAGTGGCGGTCCTAAAAATTACGGATACGAATACCGTGACCCACAAGGAGAAGTGCACACGGAGTGTAAAGTGAAAGGATTGACTCTCAGTTATCGCACCAGTCAAGTGGTAAACTTTGGTGTACTCAAAGAAGCCTTGCAGTCTGGACAGGATGGAAACTTTAAAGTGACCACTTACCAACCAAACACGATTGTACGTTTACCCACACATCAAATCGTCAGTCGACCCTTGGAAAAAGTCTATCAAATCGTGTACCAGAAGCGAGTACGGCTTCCTAATCACTTCACTTTACCGTACGGACACGCTGATATTGCTCAGCATATAAAAAGGGACAACTTCCAAGACCAATAATTCATTGTCACTACAAGTCCAAGAGAGAAGATGAATACTTTCAAACAGAAAGTATCGAACGTAAGAGAAACCCGAGTGCGATGCTATACCTCACAATTTTACCACCAATGCAGTGACACATCTTAGTTGTTTATTTACTAACGCCATGGCAAACTACGTGCAACCAGTGTGACTTCCAGACTACAAGACTTTACCTTGTGGACATGCTGTTATCACCCAGTATAAAAAGGGACAATTTCCAAGAACGACACTTTATTGCGAGGACAAACATCGAGAAAGATGAATCACTCTAAAGCAGATGAAAGAAAAGAAGGAACAAACATCATTGACTTCTTTCACCACCAAACCGTCACATCAAAGTGCGTCCAATAAGGAAAAAGACTCATTAGACCTAAAAGAATATTTTAGCATCCAAATGATTCAGACGTCGAATTCAATAAAATTTAAGACGACAACTTACACATTCACGGTGAAATTTAAAGACTTTGCGCCTGATGATGAAGCAGAAGGTTTTATTACGGACTTATTTGACTCGCTATTAGAGGAGCTCAAACGTCTGTGTGAAGTCAAAGATCGAGGTCGTTTGAGCCTATGTATCATGACAGTTTGAACTCTCCTGTATGTCTCAGGTTTAGTGCACCTGCAGAATTAACTTCTTCGAAACTATTGATGGCTATTGCTTCCACGATGCAGACGATGAGAGAAACATTTGACATCACCGATGGAAAAGTGACCATTCATATGGTATACGTTGTACCTCCATGGGAAGAAGACAATAATCACCATTGATCTGATTGCCGATAGGCGTACCTAGCACAATGGAGATAACAGCAGATTTAAGAATAAAAGAGAGTATGTGATGGGAAACATCTACACAGACCACACAAGTGATAGCTGACTAGATTTAAACAACGTGTGTGAATGAAATAGAGAGAAACATGAACTTTGTCCTATTTGATTATTTGTTACATATCTTGATTTAGCTTTTTTAAAAATCGACATTAATTGTAGTATGAAAATGTCATTCTTTAATGAAATGTATATACGTTGCATGTTTCTGGTGAAGGCATAAACTTTTAATTTTAAAAAGTAGTTTATTAGAACCAAGAACTAAATAACTTGTCAATAGGTTTGTTCCATGTCTAATACTTTTATGTATTAAATGGATCGTGCTTAGACCATAGCACAGGCCAGAGAGCCCATGTATATAATTGAATAAATGTTTTGTACCCATACAATAGACTTTTCTTATTGTTTCTTATTTCTTGTTATTTCTTATTGTTCTTATTATTCTGTCTCTGAATCTTTCTTCGGAACATCTTTGTCCTCTTTTTGTGTGACTGGATGTACATTTATTTATTTCTGTACATCGATATGTGTACCTATCAACCCTTTGTCCTATAAATACATTTCACCCTTAAATAGTTTGACCCTATAAACCCTATGATACCACCCATGTTCAATTACCTTTGACCTCAAGACGACATTCCATTGTTAAATTCCCATTGACACCAATTTTGATATACCCATTTTAACGTTAAAGTCCCATTGACCATTGACGCTAAATTAGCACCATCTCTTGTCTCTGTGTTCATTTCCCCATTCAATTCAGTTAAATTTCCCCATGTTAAATTCCCATTGAGCCAAAGTATCCCAGGGGTGTTTGTAATGTATTTTTCCATTGACGGCTAAACTAACCCCCTATACTACTGTCAACATTGGCTTGCAAATTTTTGAACAGGTAGTCAACATTGGCATGCAAACTTTTGAACAGGTAGTCAACATATGCATACAAACATTTGAACAGGTAGTCAACATATGCATACAAACATTTGAACAGGTAGTCAACATATGCATACAAACATTTGAACAGGTAGTCAGAATATGCTTGCAAACATTTGAACAGGTAGTCAACATTATCTTGCAAATTTTTGAACAGGTAGTCAACATATGCATACAAACATTTAAACAGATAGAATATGCTTGCAAACATTTGAACAGGTAGTCAACATTGGCTTGCAAATTTTTGAACAGGTAGTCAACATTGGCATGCAAACATTTGAACTCAACATATGCATACAAACATTTGAACAGGTAGTCAACATATGCATACAAACATTTGAACAGGTAGTCAACATATGCTTAAAAACATGCATATTCAGTTTCATATGTCCATCTAAAGTGGTTTTAGCTTAATCCTGCTGGCAAAGTTTTTGTTAAAGCATAAAAAGTTGAAAACAAATGCTTTCATAATCTGAAAATCTAGTCATGCTGCATGTATCAACATAGGGATATGGGAATACAAATGTGCTTACCAAAATTAATTTGTGTGCCTCAGGTGCATTTTTGCCTTATTGTACCAATCACATTTTGTTCAGATGATTTGTTTACCAGTTTTTGTGCTTAATCATGTAACTGAAGGTTTTGGAAAAAATCCCAAAGTTATAAAATGTGAAAAGACCTGAACAGTTACTATAATAGACAAAAATAGAATCCAATCACCTACATAATGGATTATTAATATTATTACGAATTATATATACTTAGTAATTAAAAATCAAAATAGGTTTTTAATGTTATATTGCACTGGTTGTCAGTATGGGCATTGGAGAGAAAAGATCAATGATAACTGATCTGTTTGTGATGTTTGTGAACAGTAACATATTGTTGCAATAGAATGATGTTTTGATTCAATGTGTGTATGTAGTGCAGAAAAAAAATGGAGATCATAGAGGAACAGACATACAGAGACTGTCGTGTCATTTTAGTGTTGTAAATGAGAGAACTGTGAACAATGATTCATGTATTTATTACAAATATAACATATGCCTTTTCCCTTTCTGAAGCTTTCAGGATATTAACTTATTTTGTTGACAGCAGAATTAGATGAAATTTAGTATATTTGTTTCCTTCAAGCCAGGAAGAATCATTTCATTAATTTCTAAACAGTATCTTCAAAACTACACAGTGCATTTGTTCTGATTCCATCAAAATAGATTAATTTCAGGATGTATCTCTTGAAGTTCAGTTTCACCTTTACTAACAGTTTAATCTGGAGCAGAACTCTAGTCACATCAACCAATTTCCAATGGACATTTGTACATGAAAATATCCTTGAGTAAAAGTAGAATCCAATAGAAATAGCATGAAGTTGAATTTAAGTTGTACTAAAAATAGATTTTCCTGTTAAATTTCCTTTCAGGACAGTAACTCAACTTTTCAGTGACTGATATCATTTAAGGATGGTACATATATTTCCCTTTGTCTGGAAAAGAACCATCAGCAGTGGCATTCAATGGAAATTTTATTTTGGTACAGATTAAACTAGGAGTCTCATGTATCAGTGCATGTATGTTTACTGTGTGTCTGTTGCCTTATTTTGATGGGTATCATGTTATATGCTGTACTCTAGTTTCAAGCTTAGAACAGAAATGGAATTCCCAAAATAATTATTGTTCGTACTACCTCTGGTTGTCTAGTGATTAGTGTCTGCCTCAAGTGTGGGAGGTCACGGGTTCTAACCATGGGCAAGTCATACCAAAGACTTATAAAAATTGTACTAACAGCTGCCTTGCTAGGCATTCAGCATTAAGAGGTTAGTGTTATGACTGGTGGCCTGGTGTCAGGATAATGTGACTGGGTGGCACATCATGCTACATGTCTGTGGTATGATTCCCAGTGCTAGACATCACTATAAACTGCCACACTGCACACATCATAATGATTTGACTGAAGATTTTTTTAAAGCTGCATTAAAAATCCAAATCACACACACACACATGCACAAATGCGCACACACATTGTTTGCACTAGAGACAGATATACATATAACATAGATATACTAAAGTTACATTTAGTTTTCAGTATTATTGTTTTATCCATAGTCAGTTACATCAAGAGAACAGATGGATTCTTTGGCTTGTAC
The DNA here is from genome assembly GCA_016746295.1 of Potamilus streckersoni. Classification (NCBI taxonomy): domain Eukaryota; kingdom Metazoa; phylum Mollusca; class Bivalvia; order Unionida; family Unionidae; genus Potamilus; species Potamilus streckersoni. Next base: position 4,148,769 of record JAEAOA010001910.1, on the reverse strand, counting down.
AGAGGTCTTTTTCCAAGGATCCTTGGTGGATTTGTGGGAACTGCTGTGCAGAATAAAGCAAATCAGGTAAAGACTATCAATCAAAGAATTTGACAGACTTTTTTTTATTGCCTGAGACAGGTCAGTTAGGAAAATATTATTCACATTTACAGCAATGCACGAATATGTTAATTGTTGTTTTTCCTCTGCCAAATTATTGAACCCGCTTCTCATTAAAATGATTTCATAGTATTAATATTCAGAGTGGGAATTTTAAGATTGTTTGAGATTTGTTAATGACTTCTTAAAGATTAAAAGTATGTTACTGGAGTCTTTGTCTGATCTGTTCAGTGCCCTAGCTATTGGTGTTGGGGTTGGTTGTGGTTGTGTAGTTTAAGACTTTTTTGGTGAAAAAGCCATTCTCACCACTGTAAAGTATCTACCATATATAGAAAATAAATTGGAATGAAAATTATGCATACTACTTTTGATCTCTTCATTAATCAATTAACAATTATATTTGTCAGTACTTCAAGCCTGCACAATTACAAAAAGAAGAAACAGAAAAGAAAGAGGAGAAAGACGAAGCATTGGTAGACTGGCTGAAAACATTGGCAAAAGAGGTAGACTAGTTTTATTTTTGTCCTACATGCCATACATAGGTGTATCATTTTTAACTCAACTGATTGACTAAAAGAGTTTATGGGAGGAACTATTGTCTATTGTACATCAAAGCAGCCATCATGAACATCTTGGTATCACTATTCCTCCTAAATGAAAAGTCATCAGCATACTGTTTTCACTGCAAGATATCTAGTTGGCCTAAAATGAAAATGATATTGCTTAGAGACAGCCAATGTAACCAACAGAGCTGCAGTAATGAAAATTTGGTCCTGGTCACCATGGCAGCCATTTTGAAAATCTTAATATTGCTGCTTTTGAACAGAATGCGATATTGGCATGGGGTTTGCTCAAGATGTCTTGTGATGTGTAGTTGGTCCTTGAACATCCAAAATGGCCACCACAGTTGCCATGTTGAAAATCTTGTTGCTACTCCACATTAATGGATAGTCACATCAGCATGAGGTTTTCACTAAAAAACTTATTATGATATCTGGTTGGTTCTAAAGGAAAATGGTGCAAATCTGATGTCCATTGTGGCCACCACAGCAGACATCTTGAAAATCTACTTCTGAATGAAGTCATGTCAGTATGGGGTTTGTACCATGATACTATTTTATAGTGCCCTGTTGGTTTAAATTAAGATATTTGCCAATTTGATATCCAGTATGGATGCCACAGCAACCATAATTAAATCTTCTGTTTCTACTCTATGGAAAGGCATACCAGTGATGGGTTTCCACCAGAAGACATCTTATACTGTCTAGATGATACTAAATGAAGAGGTTCTTATCTGTCAGCCAGTATGAGCACCATGGCAATCATCTTGAAAATCTTGATATTGCTTCTTTTCCTAAACAGAAAGTCAAATCAACATGGGGTTACGTTAGAAGTCTTGTTATGGTGTCTAGTCTGGCCTGAATGAAAATACAACCAATCTGAACTCACCTATGGCTGCAATAGTAAACATATTGAAAATCTTGTCACTAATTCTCATATCAATATTGGGTTTTCACCAAATTTTTTCTAATGGTGTTTAAGTGAAAACACTGCCTATCTTTCATCTAGTATGGCTAATTGAAAATCTTGTCTCTGAAGAATGTCAGAGATGCTTTTAGCTCTCAACAACTAAAAGAAAAAATGTTCTTAATTTGAAGTCCTGGAAATTTGTATTGGATAGCAAAGCATTTGTGCCTCATGGTACTTCCATGTCCACTGTGTTGTCATTGTTGTCAGGATAGGCATAGTTTTGTTTTCTTTTAGTTTCATTTCCCTGTCACTGCTGTGTAGAATCCTCAAACTTAGTAGATGTATTAATCTTGAAGGGTTCTAGCTATGACAGATGAAAATATTGTACAGTAACATCTTTTTCATGACACATGAAAGTATTGTATAATGACCACTTTTTCATGCTCAAGTTATTCCTTTGTGTTTAACTCCATTTTTATGATTTTCATAATTTAAGTTAGCTATTTGTCTCAGGATTCCAATTTTTGTGGAGTCTTGGTTGCTACAAATCGTATTTGAAGCTCAACAAATAGTGATCCTGCTGTGTCAAAAATATGACACTTTCCTCAATCAGTAACAATGATAATCTAATTTCCCTTTCCTCCTAAAATAAACCTAATAAACATTCATGCTAATGAAGATAAATGAATTCATTATTTACAGTCATGATGCCTGATGTCTGCATTAATGTTAACAAAAGTAGCTTACAGTGACCATTTCTGACTTTAGTAACTTTATGGTATAACCATTTGTCGTTCATCCATCTGCCTAACCATCAATACACACTTCTGAACATACTTCTGGAGGCTTCATTTCTGATAGATTTTGATCCCATTTAACATTTTGAACTTGTATCATCAAGACCTTCAGTAAGTTATGAGTGACATTCATGTTTGTTAATGAAGTGATCTCGATTCTGATTGGCTGAGCATGTAAGCACTGCAGAAGTTATATTACTGGTCAGATTTTGATGGGATGAGAGATTATATTGAGATTGCTATTGAGATTGCTATTGAGATTGCTAGCATATTGTACCCTTAAGCAAAGTATTCTACTCAAATTCCCTCAGCACCAAACTAAAATCAAGAACAGTGAGTGGCATACAACTAATTAAAAATGCGATACAAAGTTCTGTAACTGGGTTGAAAGGGAAAATTGTTAGATGCTTTGGTGTGTTCATTTATTTCTTGTTTAATTTTTTTTCTTAGTCATGTTTCCATTGTGAGTACAATCTAGACTTAGAGATAGATACACAGTCCATATATTTATATAATATTCTTATAGAGTACATTCATAAGAAACACTGACCAGTTTTCTTTTTCTTCTTCAAATACTTTACCTGATCATCATGCCTTAGAAGTACTATCACTACCTTGCAAATTCAACTCTTCCTGACTTAAATTGTTGGCTGTAAAGCTAAAAGTTGTGAACCTTGATATATAGCAGTCACACAGAGTGATCTGTGTTTGGTATCAATTGGTACCAAATTCAATCTATACCCCAGGTATTCCACTCATGCTGGATGGCACATTGTCTTGAAAGATTTTGTAGACTGATGTCAGTAGGTTTTTTTTGTACTCAACTATAGTGTCTGATCACAATGAAGTATGCTCCAATTATATTTCCAATTATTTCTTCCTCTTTCTATTCAAGTTTTCTCTATATTGTAGAAGTACATCTTTTGTGGTAAATGTGCATATTAGGTACCCTTATGTTGTTTCCTGTGCAGGTTGCTGGTATGCGGATTCAGATAATTCTACTAAACTTCATTGTATTATACCATATAATTATAGCAATCTGTGTAATGCAGAAAAATTTGTTGTCTGAAGAAGAATTTAATTGTTTGCAATGTGATTTAAATGACACTGCATGCATGTCTTCTGTGTAATATTATATTTGGACACATAATGGTTAGTATTCTGTTAAAAGTATTTAGTCAGTAGCATCCACTTCATAGTAATAAAGTGAAGCTAAAATGCTAATATGCTAATATATGTGTAAGCTAATATATGTGTAAGCTGTCACTTGAGCCTTGCTTCACATGTAATATTTGATGAAATATTATAGTAATTCAGTAACGTCTACTGCATTAGTTTATATGGTGCAGACCTGCCACATATCCTGATTTACTCTCAATCATCCCAAAGTTTTGTTTAAAAATCTAAACATGCAAATCCCAAATTTTAAAAATGCCACAAAATTTTAAAATGCTCTTTGATTCTTGATGGCTGTACAAAGAGAGCAAAAGTGAGACCTAAATTCTGTGAGAAATTCACTACAGTCATACTCTCAAAATCTATAATATTGCATTTTTTCATTTATGCTGATATTTAGTGTTAATTGAATTAATTTTATGTTAACTAAATAATATAGAGCTATTTATTCTTTTGTAAATATGTAGTCACAAACACTAATCCTGATTTGTTTTCCCTCCAAATCCCAATTTTTTTCTTTTGGCAACCATTGCAAGGTCAATCTTACCTTTAATATCAGAGGAGGAAATCTCTTTATCTAGTATGCTCTAACATAGAACTCTGGCACTCTCATGCATTGTAAGACCCATAATAGTAAATTATGGCACCCAGTGCAGTTAAGGCCTTGTTATGTCACTCAAGGTCAACATCCAGGATATGGTAAGGATATGGAGGTCTTTCTTAGCAATCTGTAAGTTATGGTATCTAAATCAGGATGAACTTTTAGTTTACTAGCCAGCACTCTCAACATTCTTCACCAGTACCATCTAAGATTTGTACAGAAGGCATCAGCATTGCAATACTCTTTTAGAGATGGGAATTATACTCACTAGCTTCTTCATCCTTAGTCAGATTAAGAATAACAAGAGAGACTGCTTTCTGAGGTATGATAAAAAAGTCTTTTGTTTGTTACCCCCAGAATTTTGTCCATCTGTTCCATAAACAGCTTGGTCCAGAGTTCCCGCATCTGTTGATGTTTTAATAAAGAAAGACCAGCTGGCATTCAAACTGTTAAAACAGTCTGGAAAATAGTCCGGGTCATATTAAACTAGACCTCAGAAACAAATATTTCTCACAACTAGTGGTGCAGAGAATCACTTAAGTGAGAAGGCCAGTGCTTTCAGCCATAGATTGGGAAGTGGGGAGTTTTTGCACAGTGGTACAAACAGCACACATTTGCCAGCTTAAGGCATCAGTACCCACAAATATAACTTTCTGCTTAGCTTTTTTGATGTGTAAAAGTTAGATTTCATGAAAGGTTATTATTCCTCTGTTTCAGATGTACTTAATCATCATGGAAGTGAAGACATATCCATTCTTCTGACTAGTTTTGATTTCTCATGGCCAAAGGAGTTGACTCTTTGCCAAAACTGGAATCTTTCATAGGTTCTAACATGGTTGAATAAGGTGGTTTGAACTGCTTTCAAGACCATTGTTTGTTCACTTCTCATATAAGACCAACTTCTTACTTGTCCAAGCTACATCAGGTAGGATGCGAAATGCATTTTATATCAGTCGACCCAAACATTCAGCAGTTGTCGGGGTGAGTCAGTATCATCCTGATGGTCCCTGCTTTTGTTGTCAGGGAAATTCATGGCAATCGTCCTGCTTTTGTTGTTAGGGACATTCATGGCAATCGGTCCTGCTTTTGTTGTCAGGGACATTCATGGCAATCAGTCCTGCTTTTGTTGTCAGGGACATTCATGGCAATCAGTCCTGCTTTTGTTGTCAGGGACATTCATGGCAATCAGTCCTGCTTTTGTTGTCAGGGACATTCATGGCAATCAGTCCTGCTTTTGTTGTCAGGGACATTCATGGCAATCAGTCCTGCTTTTGTTGTCAGGGACATTCATGGCAATCAGCCCTGCTTTTGTTGTCAGGGACATTCATGGCAATCAGTCCTGCTTTTGTTGTCAGGGACATTCATGGCAATCAGCCCTGCTTTTGTTGTCAGAGACATTAATGGCAATCAGTCCTGCTTTTGTTGTCAGGGACATTCATGGCAATCAGTCCTGCTTTTGTTGTCAGGGACATTCATGGTAATCGGTCCTGCTTTTGTTGTCAGGAACATTCATGGCAATCAGTCCTGTTTTTGTTGTCAGGAACATTCATGGCAATCAGTCCTGCTTTTGTTGTCAGGAACAGGCTCCCACTCATGGGTATCAGTCCTGTGTAGTGAAATCTTGTTCCAACATAGAACTCAAAGTCATCAGCAGGATGCAGTGAGGGCTTGGAAGTGGTGTCTATCAAGTTCCTATGAAGTGGGGAATCTCACCTGTTTTTATCTTTGAAAAAGTAAAAGAGCGATATTGTAGCTCCAACTCTGTCATCCTGGATTATTTGTTCTGTATCCAGAGAATTAACCCAAGATCAAAAGTAGTGGCATTGGTTGGAGTCATCTTTCTGTAGTTTCTACCTCCAAGATCCTTCATCCCAAAATGCTAACATGGATCTGGTGGGACCTATCACTTTGACTGCTGTATATGTGGGCAAATTAGTTTTGCTTTATAGCTCATATGTTCAGCCCAGGTGTGCTGGATTTGGGAGGTAGTGGTTGTACCCCTAAGGTATTATAATTAGGTAAGCATTTGGAAGAAATAGTGGTTTTTACAATAAATATATATTTTAATGCATGGATCATATGATAGTAATAAAAATAATATTGTGGAAAGTCCCTTTATGTTGCAGACCTCACAAGAAACAGTATCCAGATGTCTAGGTCTCATCGCCAGTCAACCTTTCCATGGTAAGTGATTTATGATAAGATGGTCACATTAGGAAAATATGCGAATACCTTTTTTTCATGCTCAAAAAAGACAAACATCTGTAACACTACAGGAATAAGATGTGGATATATATGCAAAATGTTTGATGTGTAGTCTCTAAAAGGTGAAGCTCAGAGGTATTAATAGCAGTCGCTGATGTTGCAATTTAGCTTCAAGTTTAAAATGGACAGTTGGTTTAGAATGATTAATCAGAAGTTGTATCTGTTTGTAGATTATACTCTCTAAACCTAACTAACATAGCAACAATCAGTATTAGCCATTTCAGCAGCATTTAAGCATGCTACATGTCTGCAGATTGATGCACATGTGATATACATCACTATAAACTGCCATACTGCAGACATCTTAGCGATATGACTGAAACATTTTTAAATAAACATTAAAAATCCCAATCAGACACACTACATTTTCATAGCTGCCAATTCCATGGGTTTCTACACTCTTAACAAATGTAGACTTATTAATGGGATCTGTGATTTAACTGTTCTTCTCTTACAGTGGTAATGCTGAGGTCCATGGCACAATTTGTGGGTGGAGAGAAGCAGTACAGGTTTGAAATGTTCCTAACTTTTTTATTTGCGCCATAGTTTGGAGATTGAATGCTCAATAGAATTAAGTATATTATGACAAATCAGCATGTACTGTACATATCATAATGTTATGAACTCAAGAAAGGTTTTGAAAAAGGTTTATTGGATTGTTTCTACTGTTCTTCGTTGAATAATGAATAGTAAAATGTTTATTTTCAGACTTTGTAAGCATGGTGTAAATGAAAATTAAATGTGTTCGGCTTCATCTCGGGAAAATTGAGATGATTTTGCTGATATGCTTTTTCAAAAATCAAATTTCAGTATTCCAATGCAGTTTTTTAAAATGTGTGGTTAAAAGAATTTCTCTCAGCAACATACATTCCTTGATCACTTACATTAAGAAATAAATTCTGCTGTCTCTTAAATCCAGCCCTTTTGGAGAAAAGAAAAAGATTTTAAATTTCTATATAATATATACAAAAGAGAAGAAACGCACACCAATTATCTTCCCATCACAGCACTATTTGGCAACCCATATACCAGGTGTGTACCATTTTCACGACAGTACAATCAACATCACACTGCATGGACCCTGTCTATCCATTAAAAAGCGAAATGAATTCTACCCAACCATCTAGAAAGTCTGATTGTAGAAGTATTTTGCAACATATTTGCAACCTATGTTTTGTATTTAACTCAGTAATTGTATAAATTATTTGCAGTTTATGACATGGTTTTCACACCTTATAGTCAAATACTGGTGTCATTGGTACTTGCTGTTTTATTGGCAGTTCTATGTTGTTTTTTTTTCTTTGTATAACCATTGCATTATTTTTATAGTTGCAACTTATGGGTTATTTTTTTCCATTGTTTTGTCATTCATGTTGTTTCAATCACACAGTGATTACCAAATGATGTCAGTTCAAAAAAGTTAGGGTCAATGAGGACACACAAGATGTGCCTCACTTGTATAGTAAGTGTTCCTCAGCTGTACTAGTTTGTCAAATGGAATGAACTTTGAAAAGCAAGGAGAGACTGTCAGGGTCAACTGACAACAACATTTTGAGTCTTCACTCGAAGACTTTGATAATTAGTGTAGTGGGGAATGCTATGATTGCCTTTTCCAAATTTCAAATGAAAATCATGATGACAGGGATGGTATTATCACGCCTGGTTCCTATGTTGCATCAGTGAGTTGCAGAGCTGCCCATGCTCACTCACACCCTAGGCACTTCTGGAGTTACCAGTGAGGAAATTAGTGTGGTAGGCAATGTTGCAGTTGCTGTCTTTAAAGGAATTTATATTCCTCTGTTCATCATATCACTCTGATACAGTCTTGGAATTGATGGGAAATAGATCTCCCAATATTTGATAACTCATAGCTCATAGGGGCAAACCCTCCCACTGCATATCCAAGCATGACCTCAGTGCCTGTCAGTCCATTCGAATGGAGTATAACACTGATCTCCCAGGAATGTTTTATTAGCCATCTTTGTCATACACTGATACTCTGGTCACCAACTAGCCAGTCTAGCCACCTGTCCAGCCATTCTTTTCAGTTAGTGACAAGAGTTCATTCACACTGATGACATTCCTTGTACCAGATGGTTGTACCATTCTGTGTGGGGAATCTGTTGGACTAGTCAGCCCACCATCCAGCTGCCCATTGATCCATTTATTAAACCAACTGACCAGCCATGTTCTGGCCACCTATACTGCCCACTTTCTGGTTACCCATACAGCCTACTTTCTGGCCACCCATACAGCCATCAATACCACCAAGACAAACCATGTTGGTTGAATAGCAAACATATGTTCATAGCATATCCATTGGATAGATGCTATGTTATACACAGGCATGCCTGGCAAGGAAAACACCATAGAGAGTGCAGGGACAACTTTGATCAGTTGCTCACAGACCACCACCTTGGAGAATATGGATTTTAGCTTTCAGCAGCTGTTGAGGAGAGGTGTTGTCTGCTCAGTGTTTACATGCCTATAAGGTTATATAATCAGTAGACAATGATGATGATGTTGAACACTCCATTCTTTCATCTTTTTTTTGCACTTTGCAAAGATTAAAGAAATCTCTGACTGAATGTTAGACATAATCTGTGCAATTCAAAAGTTGTCTTTTTAGAGTCATTTACAAAGAGTAAGTCTACTGCATGTACTGCACATGCTAATATTTGCACAGTGCTGTCATTCTGGTGGTGTCACCATGTTTTCACAAGACATCCAAAAAATTGAAAAAGCCAGATCTCGCATCCTGACAGCACATTATCCATTCAGGTATAGAATTCTTCTCATCCATATTCATGTCCATCCTGTGCACATAGCATAAATTTATTACATAGAGTTGGTTACCAACAGGGAGTGGATTTTTGTAAGTTTCTGTATTCCTTGGTTTGCTCAATGCAGCAGCAGACTTGTTCCTTCTTGGTTGCCTTGATTCATCATGGTCAGCAGCAACTGGGAGAAGACCCTTTACATCCACCACTTGGAAATGTATGCTATAGTTCACTTTTATTTCTGGAAGGATCAACTTTGCAGAAGTTCAGGAGTTGTAATGTCGGACATCTTGGTGGCGTTGGCATACCTCATCTAACATAGAAGACCAAATTACCCAACCTGTGTCCTGGTTCCATGTTGTTGCTTTCAGCTGAAACATTTGGTGCAGATCAGGCACATTTCTGGCAGGCTTAATGTCCTAGCCAGTTCAGTGTCAAGAAGAAACTTATATTTCACACCAAGTGGTCCATTCATCTGTTGATTTCAGTTGATTGCACACTTTTGGGGCATCAAATGATAGATCTCTGCATGATGAGATGGAACCACAAACTGCCCACCTTCATCTCCATTCTTGGAACCTAACGCCAAGGTGTGCATGCTCTTTTTTTTTGGGACTGGTTTTGGGGTTGTGCCTCTCCATCCACTGCTCTAGTACTGAGGATGAACCAAACAAAGAGGGGCCATACCTGCACAGTGAAAGCTCCTCTCATATGTGTCAAATTTTGGTAAATTATGTACTCATTCTAGTGATACATCTTCCATTTGATGGGGAATATACATTTTTATTCAATTATGTTTCTCTGAGAATCCTTACCCACCCACATTTTCCCATCGTATGTGAGCATCATTCTCAATGTATTGCACAGCATCAAATGGTAGACATCAGGTATATGTGTGATGTGTTGAATTTTGAAACTTGTTGAAACCCAAGGTTAAATAAATTGTACTTTCAAGTTAACATAATCGAAGCAGAAAGGTCTGGTGAAAGTTTAATGTATTTCTTTACTTCATCTCTAAACATAAAAAAAGTTTCATTAAGCCTCAGTTGAATCTGACCTGGGTTTTTTTTTATGGTACAGGGAGTACACATAGTTATATTCTGTCCCGTCATGGTTCAAAAGGGACACACATTAAATAATTGTTTTTTCAAAGAAAGCTAATCATGGCATGTGAAATCATCGAAAGCCACTCAATTTGGAGGGAAAATTTTAGGAACAGTGATTTCTGATTGGCCATGGAAACTTAAGGGTGTACACTTTGAGAAACAATTTAGGAAACTATCTCTTGGAAAATCAGTTATATTTTTCTTGAGAGAAGATTAAATCTGCTCCATAGGCACTAGTTAATGAAGTAGTGTGTTCATAAAATGACATAGGGGCCAGATAGTTGTCTTAGAACAGGAGACAGACTAAGGCTAGGGCTGCTTGTTTGGAAAAAGAAAACGGCAGTAAGGAGACGAGAGAAAGGAGGAGGAGGAATACGGAAAGAACCCAATGAGTTAAAGAGGAAATCTACATCTACAGGATATTAGAACAGTGAGGGTCAACAAAGGACCAAGCAGAGTAAGACATGGGAGACAAGTCATGTGAAGACAAGTGTCAGGTGATGCTGTCAAAGCATAAGATTGGACTCAAAATCACCACTTGAATATAGGGGGCCCGGAGTGGCAGAGTGGTCTAAAGTGCTCTCTGTTATGGATCACTGCCATCTCACCTCTGTCTGCGTGGGTTCGAGTCTAAGATTTGGCAAATTTGGATATGTGAGAAAGCTTGCCAGTAGCTTTTTATGGGTCGGTGGTTCTTTCCACAAATTTCTAGGTTTCTTCCTCCACCATTAATACTAGTTGCCATTTATAGCCTATCATGTGCTGAAAAATGACGTTAAGCCCCACAACAACAACCACCACCACTCGAATACATGAAAACACTGTAATTGAATTTTGTCATTGACCATCGGTCGAATAGAAAGTGAATTTGGCTATGCTTTAATTAAATATACATAATTTAGTAAATCGGATTGTATGGGAAATGATTTTTATTTGATTATATGTTATTGATCAAAATTTTATATTTTTATTCATTGAAAGGGGGCACATTGTTTTATTTTTTTCAATACTTTGCTCAGCTATCAGTATTATTCCATCTATCCATCCACACTGGGCAATTACATCGCAGGAGATCATTCCCTAGTTAACGACGCCGAATTGAAAGGAGGAGGGTTTTAATGTTTTAAATCCCCCTCTCTTATCACAATGTGTAGCCCACCTTATGGTGGGAGGGAAAGGCAGTGTGTGAGAGTTTCTCCATTTTTTTTCTATGGTATGTGGATGGGAAGATGAAACATGCATGTTCCTATGAGGGATGACTTCAAGAGGAAACAGATCTTGCTCCTACAATTATTGTGGTTTTGTCAAAAAACTTTATTTACTAAAAACATTTTTTGTGTGTGTGATAGAAGATAGGGTGATGAATGCAGGATTTGTAAATGTGCATTTAGCTATAGTTTAATGTGAGTTTTGTGGCTATTCAGTATGCCTTTGTATGTAGTCTAATTATTTCCCATTACCATCATTGTTCATCACAGGTTCCCAAAGTTTTTATTGGACCCCCTGTTTTGATACCAAGGGAATTTTTGACTTTAATTCTTCCACTCCTAAGTGATACACTGGTATTTAATGAGAGTTTTGTGGGATATTACTTTTCTGTATTCTTTTGTATGCAAGGTCACTTAGTTTGGGACATTTTATTTAGTCCAGTGCAATAAAATATAACTAAGCTTATAAATAGTGTTGCATTTTTTAATTGCTTAGACCTTTGATCATTAAAAAATACTGTAGTATTTCATCTATCACTAACCATAAGAATAAAGCAAGCATTGAACTGTAGTGGCATCTAAGGAAAATTATGCACTGACAAGAATTATATGCACTTTTGTCACTTAATAATGGTTTATTAATATGCAGACAGTGCACATTTTTTTTAAATGCTATACTTTTTAAATTGCCTTATAACATAAAGAGATCTGGTTTACATTACACCAAACTTTGAGAAACATAAATGTTATGAAGATACCAACTTCTTTATGTTAAATGTATCCGAGGAACTTATAAAACTTTGCCTTTTTTAAGTAAAACTAAGTAATTGTAAATAGAGTGGATGGAAAGTGTTAGATTGATTATTTATTGATTCGTAAATTTTCTGATGTCTAGGAATATCTTCAAAAAATAATAAGCTTAAAGTTTCACCAATGTCTCAGCTTTAATCATACAGATAATCCAATCAGTTAATTTTTAATTAAACAAATGATTAATTGCAAATTAAATAGGTTATCTGTATCAGAGTATAATGTAGCTAATTTACTTTAGTAATCCATTCTTCACTAATCCTGACAGTGTTCCTCCATACCTGTTACATTTACTCAATTTTTTTCACACCCCAGGTGTTATCTAACTTATAGAATTATTTTACACCTGGTATTTATTCCAGAAGTGGGGCCTGTGGTTACCTACCAGATAAAAAGGTCATTTGGAAATAAATGGGATTGCAAATATCTTTATCTGTTTCTTATGTATTCATATTATGACTGGCTTTCACATCAGGGATTAATTAATTTCTGCAATAGTCAGTTATGTGATTTGAATCAGTCATTGTGGTTTTCTGCCAATTCCTAATTCACAAATATAACCATGCCCACTGGTTATTAAGTTGACAAGGTAATTGGAGAAAACTGTGCTATAGTCATACTCAACAGCAACTAATTTAAAGTATATAATTCTAAAAGAGTAAATATTTTTACTGAAATGAATAAATCTGTAGCCTTAGGCTGTGATCATTTTATCATCTCATGAAATGAGTGACACATGATTTTGAATTCTTCATGCTCTTTGGATTCATTCACTTCTACAAAGAATTTATTTTGGACATTTGAGTCTATGTTTGTTTCTCTGTACGCTACTTTAATAACAAATGCTGCATTGTTTTCAGTGCAGATTTCATCAGTGATGGTCATGTGCTTTCAATTGACAACCAAGCTAATCAAAATCAGTGAGACATTTCTGTCAGCCAATTAAATGGATCATTTTATGCTTTTCTGACAATGAGCACACTTTATTCATTGAGCTTGGGATGTATTCATTTCAGTCTAATTAAACTGTAATTATTTTTTTATCTTTATATGTTTGGGTCTTTTTATGTGCTCTCTAGGTGCTATGAAAAGGACGTTCTTGCTCCAAAGGTAACAAATAAATGTCATTGACACAAAGGTGATGCCAGAATGAATCCTATACACCATTACAAACCATTTCAAGTTTTTGTACATTGTAAATTACTGCTTTGGTAGATGTGGAGTGAATAAATGATTTTAGGTACATGCTTTGGCTTAAACTGTTACATTCAATCCATATTAAAGAAAAGCATTTACCTAACCTCAGCTAATGTGATGTGTGTGTATATATCTATATATATATATATATATATATATATATATATATATATATATATATATATATATATATATATATATATACACACACACACACATACATACATATATATATGTTGATGTCAGTATACCTATATATTGTATCTCATAGATTACTGTGAAATCACATGGAGTACTTGTTTTATTTTTAGTGGCATCTATACTGGTCTGGTGGAAATCTACCAAACAGATGGCATAAGAGGATTTTTTGCGTAAGTTGATTTCATATCACCTCTTGCTAAAGATTTATATAGGTTTAAGACAGGAATAGAAATTTAAGCAAAGGAACATTAATTCATTGTGGCAAGAATGACTAATGTTGCAGCAGAAATCAAGACACATTTTTAGAAATATAATTGATCTGTCAGGCCTAGAATTTAACATAAATTTCTTTGTAGTCAGAAGTACAAACAGATTGAGAAATTTTCCGCTCATGTTGAATCTTCGCTATTCCTTGCACTAAGACAGATTGGCAACAAATGAAATTTTACTAGCCATTGGAATATTGAAATTTTGAAAACTACTAGACCAACAGGAATTTTACTACCCACTAGCTATTAAACTACCACTAATTTTTGGCTGTGTCCATGACACTAAAACTTGTCAGTTATCTATCAAAATTTTTTTCATTTAAAGTTCTAATAGATTTTTTCAGTAAAGTTAACCTCAGAAAATAAACACTTGTCTGTTAAAAAAGAATAGGAAATGATGTATGTATATTTGCTAACTTTCTGAAAAGGGGAGATAATTGTGACTCCCCAGCAATGAGATGTATATTAAATGTGAGAAAATAATATTTTGTCAGTCATTTGTCTCAATCAGATAAAAATTATTTTAAGTTACTGGTTGATTTAATAATTTGTGTAGCAGATGGTAACCATTAATTATAGATTTGTATGTACTTAAATTTCTAGCAAAGTACAGTAGATACCTGTAAAGTCAATCTGATTAAAATTGTGATCTACTTATCAATATGTGTGTCTGATTGACACTGTGATCATGTTCAGATTATTTTTTTAGCAACCGACTTTTGGAACATTACTAATGATAATGTTGCTGTACGAAATGCAAAGATTTATCTGATTGTCAGCTAAAAATACTTCAACGGGACATTCCAGTCCAGAATTCACCAGAACATGAATTTTAATGAGGTTTGTACTAACTGGGTCACATTTCATTAAGATTTCAGATTATTTATTATGTATTATTTCTCACTGTACTCTATGTGAAACACTGATGTAAAATAACAATAGTTAGAGCATTATATAGAGTCTGCAGTCACTGCAAAAATCAGATTCTTGCTTTGTTTTCAGCGGCATCGTCCCAAGGATAATTGGAGAAGTTATCGCAATTTGGCTGACCAACATAATAGCCAGTTTCTTGAACAAATATTTCATTGACAACAAGGTATGTATATATTTTGCAGACCATGTATATGGACTTTATTTTCCTAATCATACACAATTTACACTTTTAAATTAATTATACATTCACTAATTTTTATGTAAGACATAAATTTAAATTGTTTATTTTACATTTACATATATCTGGGAAGTAAGACTTTTCAATTATGTTGCCAAACTTATTGATAGGTTATATTTCCTTGTTATGAAGAGAAAGACTAATACATACTGCATCACCTGCATATACTTAAAGATTACTTTTTAGCTCACCATGCCAAGTGGGTTTGTGGTATGGTCCTATGTCCTAATACATACTGCATCACCTGCATATACTTAAAGATTACTTTTTAGTTCACCATGCCAAGTGGGTTTGTGGTATGGTCCTATGTCACATCTACCAACAGTTTGTTGTGAAAACTCTAGAGGCAGGCTTGTTTTATATCATTAAGATCTTGGCTAAATTTGATTATGAGCAACAACCATGCATAATTAATGAGGTGATCAAAGGTCTGATTTGTTGAGCTGGTGAACACTGTAGAGGTCATATTTCAATCAGATTTCATATGATCTTTTTACATGTAAGCTTGTATCACTAAGATATAAGTTAAGTTTGATTATGAGTGATATCCATGCATTTTAATAGGTGATTATACATCTAGTTGGCTGAGCTTGTCAACACTCTAACGGTTAGAGATCTGATTTCTGATCTGATATTTATCAGTTTTAATGTGAAATTGTTGTTTTGTTTAAAACCAAAACCAGTATAGTGCATGCAGTTACTTTCCAAGTCCAGGGAAATATCCAATGATACTGCCTATTGGAATCACATGCTTTTATGTTATCAATGGTTCTTCTCCTTGCAAAAACAATTCAGACAGATGCAGAAATCAGTTTTAAAATTCATAATGCATAAATTTTACTAGAATAAGTTATAAAAGTAACAAAATATTGCAAATCATGGATTATAATTTAATATTTGTAACCTGACCTAAAGAAAATGTGAAAAATAATATTGCAGGGGACAATTGAAGTTGATAATGAATTTATATGTATTTATATATTTATCAAACTAGTTTGTAACTTTGTTGCACATGTATGGGACACTATGTCCTTGACCCTCTCAAATGTTTTGGAAAACTTAGTGGGATAAATGAAGAGAGTAGTATATAATAATGGTATAAAAATTAGATGATCTTGGTTGTATTGACAATTTTGCCACCATGACTTTGTGGTCAGCAGTGTACAACCATATTTTCCATAGACACTCACATTTTTGCAATAAATGTTTTATAATTTGCTCAAGTAGCTGATTATAACATTAACATGTTTGATAGCAGGTTAACCTGCAGTGAGCTACACCATGGAATTATTTACTCTGGATCATGCTCTCTGTTAACTTTAGTTACACTTATTGTCTACAAACATTTATTATAAAAAAAATGCCTGTGTTTTCCTAATTACTTTTTTCCCCATACCAGCAATCATTAATTAAATGACTTCTTGTTATTTGCATAAATTTAGTCTCTTTTATCATTATTTCAGCCTCAAAATAAAATCTTTTTAGCCTTGCGGATAACAATAACAGCTGCTAATCACTTTACATTGCAACTTGGCTGATTACCACAAACCTTGAATGCTTTATTGGAAGATGCATTGTTTTAAAATATATGTTGATTGGCATCTTAAAATTGTATTGCCTTTTGTGACAGGTAATTGCTAGCACCATCAGACACATGAATAGACAATTACTAATGTAAAATTGTAGGCATGTTTTTCTGATGAAGCAAACATGCATCCATTGGGATGCACATGATTAAGATTTGGGTACATGGGACGATAATTTGGTAAAACTGAGCCTCTGCTAAGTGTGTAACACTGTTGTAAATGCCTGTGAATTATTAAAATTTTGTGATGAAGATTTTCAGAGGTTAGTATCCTGGACTTCTCACACAGGAGTACTGGTAGTTTTAACTGAGACAGGTTGGCGGGGGTGTCCTTTGGCAAAACACTTTGCTGTCACAGCCCAACAAAACTAATGCCATAAAATGAAACACTAACAGTCTTAGCAAAACCAAACCAAAAATGTATTTTCATTGATGCATACCAATATCGTGATTTAATTAGGAAAAAGCTGTGTGGGAATTTACTAATAATGCAGTGTTCCTTGTAAATGATAGAACCAAAAGTGTCTCTAAAGCACACCAGAGATACGCCAGCAAAGAAATTCCATAACCTTAAAGTAAATCGTTGGAAGATTGATAATTAATCTCTGGTGAGCAGATGATGGGACTCTGGTCATGATTATAATACCTTAAACACTGAGTTGCCTCATGTCTGTTAGGTGCAGATCATAACTATATTTAAGTTATGCTTCGGAAGTGGTTAGGAAGAGGGTAAGGACAAATCCAGGAATCCATGCTGATTGTACTGATCAGCTTTCCTTCTAATGTCATCTAAGTGTATTAGTATCTTATTAGAGATCCTGGAGACTATTCTGGTTCTATAAATGACACATTAACAAACTGTGTAACAACTAGGTTATCCATGCCTTTTTTTCCCCCATCCTCAGTTTTAGTATATGTATTAATTTTCATTTGCAAGCTATCCCAGGTGAGTGATACCAGGCACACTTAAGCCTCTTGTTTAAAGTTCATTGACCCCTTTTTAATTAAAGAGTATAATAGTATGATTAGCAAGTAAATATAAATCTTTTTCTTCAAGGTAAAATGTGACTCAATTACCTTTGTTTTCTCCCAGTAATATGACAAGTGTAGGTAGCAGTATTCCATATTCATCTGTCCTCCTGTTGGTTAATTTCTTTTCTGTTTCAACACAGAATCTTGAGAAACTAATATTAGAGCTTTTGATGGATTGAATTTTGAAGTTAGGTGGATAATATGATCACAACTCTTGCATGTACATTGTAAGTCGTGTTATGACATGTTGAGTTTTTCAAGAGTTAGGACCATTTCATCAGCAGTATGCTATTGTCAGAGGTATTTGTGTACTATGAACACATCTTTTGTCATTTCTTTTGTACCATGTAAACCCAAGTTTCTGTGTGATGGCTTCTGATGCATCATATATCACTAAGTGCTTCCAGTCTACATAATTTTGTAACACAGCATAATAATACTCTGATACTTTTTTTCAGGAAATGAAGTCCTATACTCATGCATTGTGTGGGGTAAGATTTCTCTTTTTCTTAATAAATTTTTAAAAAATATTGATTTTGATATGGAGGTTTTTGTTAGGATTTTTAATGATCTGTATATACTGATTGCTGTACCTGAACTACCCAAAAAATTGAAAAGGTCTTAAATATACCAAATAGATCTACAAATTTTCAAACATTCTTTAGTGAAATATAAGTACAAACATATGCATTTTACAATTTTTATTCTTTTCCCAGGTTGATATTTTGTTATTTGCTATAATTTTTATATGCCTGCCAAGAGGTAAAGAGTATATTGTTATGGTATACCTCCATATTTTACATTTCTGCAAAGTAACTTGATTCCATTGATGGGTTTCATTTATTGTAAAGAAAACGGTTGTGTGAATTTATGAACTGGCAAAAATAGAACATTTTGCAAAAACTTCAAAAATTGATGCTTCTGATTAGATAATGATCCTTGAATGATTTCTTACACTTTTTCTGATTTTTATTTCAGCTGTTTATATCGGTGGTTACATATCCATTCCAGCTTGTCTCCAATATCATGGGAGTAAATGAAGCAGAGTTAGTAAATTTTATTACATTGCCTTTACAAGTCATATATGCATTTTATTGTCCTGCTAATCTTTCTTGTACTCTCACTTTCTGTGTTTGTTTTTACTAATAAAAAGTATGCTACATTTTATGCACTGCATTTATCAACAAAATGAATGGTACAAAATGTTCTCAAAAAACAGTTGTTCTTGATATGAAGAAATATTTTGTGACCATTCCCTCAAAATTTGTGTGAAGTTTTCTGTGTTTATCAGTGATTGCATACAATGAAACTTTCCTAAGCCAGTCCCTTTGTAACCCAGCATCCAAGTCTAATGATTGGCCACATATGTGTTCTAGTAATGGTTTTCTAATGCTAAACCAGTCCATCTGTAACCCAGAATCTTTGCAGGTTGAATATATATATATATATATATATATATATATATATATATATATATATATATATATATATATATATATATATATATATATATATATATATAGGTCCCAAGAAGGCTTGTTCTGATACTAAACCAGTCCATCAGTAACCAAGAATCCTTTACCGATTGACAATATATGTAGGTCTATAGGTCCCAGGAAAGCTGATCTAATACTAAACTGGCCCCTCTGTAGCTCAGAATTCATTGCAGATTGATAACACATTTTGGTAACATTAAGGCTCTTCTAATAAAAGAATACAACTTCTTTACTTTGTCTTCTGTATAAATCCACAATAGTTTTTGGTTCCAACAGTGTTTACTTTGGAAAGATTTACTGATGTTTCAGAAATTTACGGGCCTGAAATACAGATTGTGTATTTACTTATTCATTTCATTATGTTATGATTTTTTTTCACCTACTACACATATCCTTATGCTACATGCTTTCTTCTAGAACCAACACCTTGTATCATAATCAGTAATTACAATCTTTCATTTTTTCATGAGGATGGTTGATTAATCTGTAATACTACTACTACTACTACTACTACTACTACTACTACTACTACTACTACTACTACTACTAATAATAATAATAATAATAATACATTGATGATGATTGTAGTTGTTTATTTTTGTTATTGTTCCTAGCAGCAGTAGTGTACCTATTTTTATTTACATTTGTGTTCATATTATCAAATTCAAGTCTTTCTTTACTTTGTAGACTTATAGCATCTCCATCTCCCAAATACAAAGACTGGACAGATTGCTGGTCAGAACTCAGTCAGCAGGTAAGTTTACCAGTCATTTTTTTTTAAATTTCAGAAAACTATATTATTGAGTTATCTCAGGAATAGTCCTTTTTGTTGTGTCCTTCCTTTTTTCTGATAGTATATTTCACCAAATTTTAAAAATGGTAATAGTTCTGTTATATTTTGGCAGTGGAGAATTTTGCATATTGATGTTAGAAAGACACAGCAAATGATTCTTAATCAGTAATGTCCTTTTACAAATTAGGTCATTTTCTTTTATAATTTGAACTATCTGTAATTGGTTGTAAAGATATGTTTTGACATAATGACAGTACCATTTGACATTTTGACAGAGTACCAGTTATAACCACACTGTCTTAGAGAAATTTGCTGATTAGTAAGGAATTTTCATTAAACAATTAGTCTGTGTCCTATGCCTTGTTTTTATCGGGTGCATATACTGTAACTTATATACTTGTTCAACTGCAAACTGCACTGACCCAGATCATCTGTTGCATAATGTACTGACAGATCTGGTTCTGTGTAGTTTGTTGAACAAACAACATAGATCCTGATCTCAAGGTGCATTATAATAACAGCAGATTAAGATCTTTGGTGTTTGACTTGTAATAAGCAAGTATAAATGGTATGTACATTCTTTTGTGTCATATCATATGTCAAGTTTATTGCATATGTCATTCCTGATCAGTGACTATTGAAGGACTATATTATAAAGTGGTAAACAATGCCTTCTTTGTTGGATCTGTGTCCGAGGCCTTCCCAAAGGTCCTCTCCTGTTTTGGAGACACTTTGGTGATGATCTGACCCTCTTAGCTATGGCAAGACACACAGCATTTCTTCCACACTTTGACTCCTTGTGGCAGCATGGTGCTTTCAGATGCATTCACCCATTTAGCTGCTTAAGCCTCCTGCCCTGGAATAAGGAGCATCCCAGGGAGTCTTATCAATGTTGATGGCATGGAGATTAAGGCATGAATCATGGTTACTACTGCTTCACATGCAGAATTTGTTTACATAGAGTCTTCTGGAGCCAGCTAGACTTTGTCTTGATGTCTGTGCCACTTCCACCTTGCTTTAAAAGATGGTTTATCCTCTCCGCCTATGAGAGTGAACCTAAAACCAATCAGCTGATGAGATTAGTACAGTTGCATAATTGCCCCATTACCCAAGCTGTGTAATGGAGGCAGGCAGAGATGACATTCATCTTTTTCTTCACAGATCTTTCTTCTAAAAGAGATAATATAAGAGTACCTTCTCCAGAGCATTGGGGTGTAACTCCCTTTACTAGTTAATAGTTCTCTTAATGTGTAATGATCAAGTGACATTTTTGAAGAAGAAACAAATGTTTGTGGTTAAATGTTTCATCAGTAATACATACCTGATTAAATGGACACACCCTTTCAGCATCCCTGCAGTTTCCCAAATACCTGATAGAGCATGCACATCTTCAAAAGCAGCAACTGACACCTTTTGACAACGCATAGCTCGAAAAATACTTTCCGAAGGATAATAAGCAGGTTAAAAGATATGTCTTCAACCTAATGGTTTCATATTCATATGTCTTCTTTGCATGTTTTAGGATGTGAATTTATGTTGGACTACCATATTCATTTCTGGTATCACACCGGTAGCTTTACTAATTTACTGATTTTGCTCTAATCTAACATTATGTTTTATGTAGGACCACCATTTGATTTTCAAGTTTTTTTAACAAAGTGGTATATAACACTATTTATTTGATGCACAAAAGTGACCTTCATCTGCCTAAAAAAAGTGGACATGTACTCCAACAAGTTTGTGTCATATTTTACTTACAGAAGTGTGCTATTCATTAATGGGAAACCATATCATATGAAGCTTTCATTACAAAAGAACAGGAGGTAACTCAAACTTAACCAGTTTAACTGGAGTACTGTATTTATTTTAATTTTCTCCCTTTTTTTTAGGGACAACTCAAGAGAGGAAGCAGCATATTCTTTAGACAGTACAATGGACCTGTGTTTAACAGAGGTGGAAAAATGTACCCAGCAAAATCTCACATGTTTGTACATCAGTAACATGGTTACTTGTTATCAGGAAATCTTGGAAAAAATACCTACTTTACACACTAAATATTGTGACTTGACTCGATCGGTTAATGAGTGTTCTGAACATACGCAACCAGGGATTTTTTTAAAGGGTTTGCTAGAGCCAAATATGAGCATGCTTCCTGATGTCAAAATCAAGAAGAATTTTTGCATTTAAGTTCTAAAATTGGTCTGAATCTTTACCAAACTGTTGGGGCCCAGGCAACATTCTCACTTACTGAAGACAAATCCCTGATAAACATTGTGCTAGGAATACAATAAATATTGCTCACAAATGCTAGAAATCTTAAAATTTGTATGACTCTATATTTTAGTATTGTTATACCAGTGCTTTGGAAATGGTATGCTTGAGTTTTTCACTTAGAGGCTGAAGATCAGTAGAGGTTTTGTAAATTGACATTTAAACATTGTTAAAGAGGGGTTGGAGAGGTTGAAAGTCATTGAAAGTTGAGCTGAGGTTTACACATGGCAATTACAAATTAGCAAAAATCAATGATCAAGAATTTTGCAGGCAAATAAAAGTACAAGAAGATTGAAATTATTACTAATATTGTAAACATGATCTTAAGAAAAAGATTAATATTTTTTGGAGAAGATAACAGAATCTGAAAAATATATTGTGAGGCTTTTCCTATCAGCATGTCTCCATGCTTGCCAATACAGAATGTTTCTAATCTTTTTGTTCTCTGGATCTTCAGAAACAGAATAGTTTATATAACAGTGTACGTGATGAAAATTTAACTTTAATTTATTCAAAAGGTTGTGTAAATTTGACTAGTAGGTTTGTTTTCATTGATAACAGTAGTTTTATTTTGAAAATTTTCTCTCTCTAACAACTTAGTGTTATCTTTTTTTCACTTTTCTGAAAAAAGGGAATTAAGACTAGGTGAATAATCATTACTGTGTTTTTGTATAAACCATTAAGAAGGATAACTTAGACCATTTGCATTATTTTTATCCCATGATATGTATCTTCAGAAATTGTTGTCATTAGTAGCAAACAGCTATTAAATATGGAAAATAACCAAGAAAGGGAGTGTCAGCTGCAGCACATAGCCATCAAATAATGAAAATAAACAATAAAAGGCATGTATCAGAATCTAGATTTATGTGATAAAAATTTTCAGCGTTAACATTCATAAATGATATATTAGAGTAGAATTTGCAGATCCCTGATTTCAATTCAATTTGTCCATTTTAAAATATAAGTGGACAATACTGAGGCATTTTCTTGAAATCTGATTAATTATTCATTATTAGTAGTTGTTTCAGCCCATCTGAATACAAGGTACAAACTATTTTACTTAGGCTGTGACAGGAAATGAGGTACAATTTGTTTTACTTAGGCAGTGAGGGGGATATGAGGTTCAACCTGTTTTGCTTAGGCTGTGAAAGGTGATACGAGGTACAATTTATTTTACTTGGGCATTGAGGGAGATATGAGGGACAATTTATTTTACTTAAGCAGGGCAGGGGATATGATGTACAGTCTATTTTACTGAGACTGAAAGCAGATAAATAATTCAAGCTAGGTTTTTTTTGCAGTGATTCAGAATAAAGAACAATTGAAACCAACAGAGAACTTTCTATAATGGATACTAAACATTTTGCAAAATATTTAGATTTAGAGGCAGGTCCAGTATGAAAACATTTAATATTTTTCCTTGTTTTAAAAAATTTATCAATTTTGTTTGTTGCCATTACAAAAAAAAGATTGCTTTATGTACCAGGCTGTTGTTGATGACATTATGAACCTGGATGGACTGCTGTGGTAGATTTCTTTTGATCTTTTTGTACTGAAGATTTTAATATGTGTAAGAATACTCCATTGAGAAGGCCGAGTTGTTTAAAGTGCTCACCATTACAGATTACTGCCATCTCACCTCTGTCTGCTGTGTTTTGAGTCTCAGGCTCACCTAATATGTGTATGTGAGAAAACTTGCCAGTAGCTTCTCATGGGTCAGCGGTTCTTCCTGGAGTTTTCCAAGGTTCTTCCTCCACCAGTTATACTGGCTGCCATGTATAACCTATCATATCCCCCTCACTGCCAATCCTGTGCTGAAAAATTGTGTCAAACCCAACAACAACAACAACCCTTGAAAAGGCAATATAATGTAAGTTTTTCTAATTTGAGGTTGGACATCTCAAACAAGTTAATAATCATGTTTTTTATTATTCTGTGGAATTCTTTAAATTATGTATTGACTATTCTGTGGAATGTTTAAGTAAATATATTCAATTCTGTAAATCATGTATTTGTATTACACAAAGTGCAGTATCAATTATATGTACTTTGGACTGTCTTTGCTTTTTTTTTTTTTTACAAAAGAGACTCATTTCAATGTAAACATCCTAAGAAAAACATAGATGACAGTTTCCTATATCCAACTAGCCCAGGTAACCAAGATTTGTTATTGGCCTAGTAAGCTTTTAGTTAGTTTCGCCCGGTTTTTGTATAGAAACAAAATACTATTTTGAGACGGCTTTCTACACATCTTTAGTCCTGGGCTAGCAGGTCAGTATTGGAATAGCTGCTGCCATTCTTTTAAGAATTTGTATGTTTTGATTTACTGTTCAATGCAAACTGGGTTTCTTGTCAGTTTCTTTTTCATGCCATTCTTTAGTTGTTATTAGGATCAAATATGGTTTGTTAAATATAAATATTTTAAGGAACATATGAGTGTGTGTGTGTTTGGGAAGAATAATGATTAAAAGTCTATTTTGTTGGGATCATATTCATGTTGCTGCCTGAAAATGTTTCTTGTAACTAAATAGAAAATATTCAGCTTAAGCATTCAAATCCAAGTGCTTGGGTAGATATTTGCAAACAGTATATTATAAATGATGGTTATTCTGCTATGATTGGTCACTAATAAATAAACTACACCAAATATCTTTTGTAAAAAACAAAAAAAAAACTTTGACTCAAAACAGTTTTGTGAATCTAATTTAAGAATGTTCTGGCTAAAATCTGTACTTGTGAACGTGCATATTGTTGTATTTCTTACATTAATAGTGAGTGATTCAGTGACAAACCTGTGAAAACCAAAGAATGAACAGTGATTTTATGGAAATGATAAGCAATGTAATGACCATTGACAATGTGGAAACTACGAATCCCACACACGTATAATTCATATAAGTGTCAGTGGAATAAAAATGATGAAATTTTTGGGAAGAATTCCACACAATATGATGCATTGCGTTTGCAGTCACTGCTTTTTTAGTATACATATTTTATAACCTTTATATTGTGCAAGTCACAAAGAAAATAAATATGCCAGTTAACTTTTGGGAAAATTTTTATTGCCAATAGATCTCTGAGAATACAGTTAACTGAGATAGTAAATAAAGCCCACCCCCTAAATGTTACCCTTTATTTCCTAACATAATCATTAACTGTGCTTGATTTGATAATTGGAACATTGTTTTCTTCTTAGTTCATTAAAGTAAATGTTAAAAGAAAAACATAGAAATGTGTTTTAAGTTTAAATTCCTGTACCATGTGCGAAAAGATAACTTTTTTCTCAGTGAACTATCTCTCAAGTTTCTGACATCTTGAAGAAAAGATGACACAAAGGTTGCTATGAAATCTCTAAATTTATTCTCAGAGTTTAAAAGGATTAGTAATCACTTTAAGTGGGCTTGGAATTAAATTTAGAATAAGCAGTACTAGCATAGCTTTAAGTGATTCTTTCCAGTTAGACTATTTTTAAATCGGGCAATATTTTCTCAGCTACTTTTCCCAACAAGCTTTCAAAAAAAAGCAATTGCTGCATTTTAGATTATTTTATCCTGTAGATGACCACAGGAATTGTTATTTGCAATAAAATGGTTGTTCCATCAATACACAGATGCAGTAATAAATGTTTCTCTCATTCTAAAGTAATATTGCTCATAATACAAAGACTTAAAAAGGAGATGGTGCCATCGTTAATTTTGGACAGTCTAAATTTTCACTAATTTCATCAATTTATTTTTGGGATTTGGGGATGTATATTATGTTGGAGCAGCAAATTTTGATTCACACATTTTAAAACAAAAACTACAATTGTCTTGTCAAATGTTTTCTCCATATTTGACCTTTCAATAAGGAGGCCAGTTCAACTTGATTGGCATTTTGTATTGAATTTGCTTTACTTTGAAACTGAAATCAAACATACCAATTTTACCTGGCCATAAGGATAAGTGAGCTTATGATTGCCTTCTAAAATGATAAAAATTATGCTGAGCCACAGTCAGATAGTGGCAGTAGTTCCTGAAAGGAATCCTAATTATTTTTCAAAAAACACTCTACAGTAATTTAGCAAAGCATCTTAGCATGAAGGGCTTTCAAGCTTTACCAATCTGCCATCAAATATGGACATGATTACTTAAGATTTAAAGTAATACATGTAGACAACACTTTCTTAGAAATTTGCTAAACAGAATTTGACCTTGCTTGGTTTGAAGGGCTTAATTACTGCACAAATGATGCTGATCTGGCCTCAAATATAACCATTATCACTAAAAGAAACCCCCAAAAAACTTTAAACATATTAAAAAAACACTAAACAATATTTTACCAACTTGGAAAGAAATCATCCAGGCATAAAAGCCTTGTAATGTTGGACACAAAATGCTAATGTGCCATTAAAGGTAAACAAAGACACAAACAGAAAATCATCAAAACAGCTGTTTTTATAACAAACAATCCACAATGCTGGAATAAATGTCAACACAAAGCATATAGTTCTTGGTCAACTTATAGCATTTGGTTAGCAATCTCAGGCTCACATAGGCTTTTTTTCTAAAAATATTTATAAAATGTATTGTGGTGGTAGTTCATAGTAAATATTTATTTCATAATTTATCGTATGAAAATAATCATCATAGCATCATTTATTAAAATTAGACCATCTTCCAACTTCATGAAGATGACTTCACACCATTATATTCATATTTTCCCCTTGTATTTTGGCAGATGTTTATCATGTCATGCACAGTCCATATAATAACCATGGTCCTCAGACCTGCTCTGTCTTCTTGCAGCAAAGAAAAGAATCTTTGCTGTATATAGTGTTGCCAGGAGAAAATCATTGTGCAGTAAAATGTTTTGGATTGTAGGTTGTTAGATCAGAGATTCTTTGAACAGATTGTTATAAGTACAAAAAAATTTTTTTGATTGACATTTAAGTGAGCCACAAACACCATTTAGGTAGTCTAATATGTTTGACCCTTTCAGTACTCTTTCAAAATACTTCAGATAAAAAATTATAACTACAGACCTTGATAACAAGAGCAAAGCTAAATGAATATGTAAATGAAGGTCAGTTTGAGCTAAAAGCATCAATGATAGGAGATGATAGTAGATGCAGATATTCTGTACAAATCAACCATTTTTGAAAAGCATTTGGGTAATTTTCCACCAGGTATTAGAGTTTGATGGCAAATAAATTTCTTATTTTGCAAACATTTTCATTGCTAAAGTAGGTAAACAAGTAATGTATAACATTGTACCAGTTTTACCTGCAATACAATGCAGATAATTGCCATCAAACATCTGATTGGTACTGGAATTTCCATCTTTACTGTCAGTTGAAACTGACATTCATTTACTTACACAAAACAACTTGACTTTCATGTTGTCATGGTTTGCAGTTTTAATTTTTAATTTGGTGAAATATTTTTTTTAAGTCTTCAAAGAAACTGAAGTGCCTGTTAGATGATGGGCCATGGTACTGGATATCTGTTATAGTGAACATATTGTACAGTACTGGATGACAACATATGCATAATTATAAACTTGTATAACTTTTATATCACTACCAAAGTTTAAAGCACTAACATTTTGTAAAATAAAGGACAATTTGAGTAATGTGTGTCATTATTTGTGGAATTATTTGTTGCTTGGATTTTTAACTATTTGTTTCTAAATTGAGGTATGTAAAAATGTGCTAGTTGGGAGCTGGTCAATATACAATATACCTCAGCATTCCTCTAATGTATCTTGTAACAAGTAAGCTATCAACTAGACAATTTTTACAAACTTTAGTTTTGAACATCTAAGAACCCAAAGCAGTATTCATTTCCATAAATTAATAATATGGCACATTTCCCAAATTGTAGAAATTGATAATGGACTGATTTTTGTCTTTCTTAATAAGTGGATTGCATTGTATCAGTGTCACGTTATCAAGGACAGCAAAATATCCATATCACTTTTCTGGTATTAATTTGGGTATCGACAGTGTTATTAGGGACAGCAAGATATCCATATCACTTTTCTGGTATTAATTTGGGCATCAACAGTGTTATTAAGGACAGCAAGATATCCATATCACTTTTCTGGTAATAATTTGGGCATCAACAGTGTTATATTAAGGACAGCAAGATATCCATATCACTTTTCTGGTATTAATTTGGGCATCAACAGTGTTATTAAGGACAGCAAGATATCCATATCACTTTTCTGGTATTAATTTGGGCATCAACAGTATTATTAAGGACAGCAAGATATCCATATCACTTTTTCTGGTAATAATTTGGGCATCAACAGTGTTATTAAGGACAGCAAGATATCCATATCACTTTTCTGGTATTAATTTGGGCATCAACAGTGTTATTATGGACAGCAAGATATCCATATCACTTTGCTGTAATAATTTGGGCATCAACAATGTTATTAAGGATAGCAAGATATCCATATCACGTTTCTGATATTGGTTTGAACATCAACAGTGTTATCAAGGATAGCAGGATATCCATATCACTTTGCTGTATTAATTTGGGCATCAACAGTGTTATTAAGGACAGCAAGATATCCATATCACTTTTCTGGTATTGGTTTGAACATCAACAGTGTTATCAAGGATAGCAGGATATCCATATCACTTTGCTGTATTAATTTGGCATCAACAGCATTCTAAAGGAGCAAAATATCAGTATCTCTGTGCTGGTATTGATTTGGACATCAACAATGTTATAAAGGATAGCAAGATATCTTTGCTGGCATTGATTTGAGACAAAACTCCCTTTACAACCATCAAATACAGACATAAATTAAGTACACAACAGAGATATACCTAACAAGTAAATTTATCTACGTTTCAAGAGACAGGTGAAAATTCACTGAGCTACAAATGCTGATATCAATCATGATAGTGAAGCTGAATGAACTACAAGTGTTCATCTGCAGGTGTAGATGCATTTTATCCAGTTCCACTCCCAGCAATCCAATGCTGAAACTCATCTTTTTGTAAATCTAATTTTATAAGCAGCTATACCTTGGATACCACAGACTTGTCCTGGCAGGCTGGATCTAATTTTGTTGATGTTACTGATGAAAGTCAATGGATGAGGATGCCAATAGTTATTCAGACTCTAATTCAGAATGTTCATTATTGGTGGGATTATGATACCCAGCCTATAAACAAGTTTATGTGTGGGCCATGATTATCAGCACCTTTAGCAGTGTTTTCCTGGTCAGTAATTAATGGTCATATTATACTAAATTTAATACAAATTTTAAAATGTTTACATACAATTTAAATATCTGACTTTGTATTTTACTCTTTGTTCTGTTTTGCTATATAGATAATGATACTAAGAGCTGATATTCATCTCTACCTAAATTTACCTTTCAACAAAGTATAAGATTAGGTCATTTTGACATGCTTCGTCTCATCTTGTATCATGGTGAATAGTATCATCAAAGATGAATGCACCCACAATGTTTCACAACTGTGCTACAACTTTTCAGAGAATTGAGCTTAACTGGAGTGTGAAAGGTAGTTCGATGTGACTTTTGCATGTGGCGAGTAGCGTGAATCAAATCCAACGTCACAGAAAATGAACTAATGTAAAAATTTCAAAAAAAACATTCCCATGTCTTACATATATTTTGCAGGCAAGACAATAAAGTGCAAAGCATCTGATTGTATGATAGGTTGCAGTTTTGTTAACCAAACTGAATTCCCAGCTATGTTAACATGAACCAGCCCCATTTAGTAAACACAAACAATAGTACCATGGTGAAACTTATTGTTGAAAACAGGTACGTTCTGCAGCAATATTAACTGTCCTTTGAAGAGGTTTGTCACAAATATACATATTATAATTAATGCAGGGTTGACTTTATTTTTTTCTAATAGTTTTCATATCTTTTGACAGGTACATTTCTGTCAATGTTATTAAATCTTGCTATCCTGGGATGCATGACAGCAGACGTGGCCGTAATAAACTTTGATTTCATGACAGTGAACTAAATACACACTGATTTGTGCTTGGATTGAGAACAGTATTGCAAATTATACTTAACACAAATGAATGTATGTTAACTTATTTATTAACCTAAACCAATCTGATTGCACTAGCCATGTGAACATGAACCAGCCCTGTATGTACAGTGTATTGTATTTAATGCACATCTGTACCATCATGTCTATAAGCAAAAGCTAGTTATCTAAAAATAACAAATTCAAGTATCTTACTAGAACTCCCTGGAAGAGATACCCATATAATAAATGGTAAATATTCATCATGAGACAAAAGCTAATAGGTAATGATGGGGAAAAAATAAATGCATAGCCTGTAACAATTATTCTGCAGAAACTATAATCATTTTAAAGATCAAAGATATCACAGGATGCATGACACAGCAAACACTTTACCTCAGTCACCTTTAGTAATGAAAAGGGCCCGAGGCCATTAACCTTGATGACTTGTGCATAAAAACCAAATACAAAAGCTGTTGGCTAATAAATCCATCAGAAGTATGCTTCTGTAGAAATTTTTCCAAGCTGTTACTTACATATGTTAAGAAAAGTTAATTTTAGGTTTCTCTAGTTTATGCACTATTATTCAAATTTAATATCACACCAATATCACTGTTTATTACTAAATGGCTTCTCTGAAAGTTGGCCAGGTTCTGTTAAGCACTTTTTTTTATAGATAAAAAGTCAATTGGTCAAATGTTATTTTCTTTTCAGTCATGGTAACCATTAATGACAGATCTGCATTATATGTATCAACCTGAAATTGAATAAAGGTTTTTCTATTTTTAGTAACAGATGCCATCTTTGATAGCAGTTTGGTATTGTTTGTGCAAACTTAAAAACCCCCAATGAGGATATTTTTCTGCCACATTTGGTCTCATTGTGATAAGTGGTTTTCGTAAGTCATTTAAAGGATTTTTTTTTAGTTTTAGCAATGGCAGCCATGTTTCATGTTTAATCAGTATCATTCATTTAAAATTGAAAGCCCTTGATACCAAAATGCTTCTCACAAATATGGTAAATTTCTACTAATAATATTCTGAGGTCATTGCAAGTTTTTCTCCTTTTAGTAACTTGGACATCTCAGTGGATCATTATTGTACAAAATGAAACGTCTTTAGTCCCAAGATACATTCTGTAAAATTTGGTGGACACATTTGATGGTGGATCAGCATCATCTGAATCAAATTTAAAGACCTTCATGCCAGGATTCGGTAAAATTCTTTTGTTTTAAAATGTTCATTTTATGTATTGAAGGCCATAATGGATGATGCATCCAAAGAATAAATATGTAATGTGCTTCTTGTAAACTTTTATTTGAGAAGCTTATGTATTATACCATGGGATCACCTGGACTCAAAGCCAGGCAAGCTAAAGACATAATTGCTGGAAATGTGATACCTGTGTCTCACATATGCAAATTAAAGATAACAATAGACCCAAGTGGACCTAATATTGATCACCTAGCATACATAGCTTCAGTCTTGACCATTTCACTAAGCTGGTTTTTATGGTAATGTAAGAAACATCCCATATAAATTCCTCATTATTGTATCATGTCAATTTTACTTGAGTATTAGCAGACCATCCCATTTTGTCTGTACCTCCCTACTGATTTCAAAAACGAAAAGCATGCAGAATATAAATAATTTCATTCACTGATTGAAAATTTCTAACTTGATTATTGTCAAGGGATCCCTAAAACTGTCTTAATGGCGTTTCAGTGCAAATGGAAGTTCCCAATGTAAACAAGCAAACAGACTGCTTACTGCCCATTTCTGGTTTCTATAATAGTCTATTTCAGTAAAAGAAATGTGTCTGTGTCCCATATTTGCATGTCTATTTTTAATATTTCTAAACAAATTGAACAAAGAAGTAGGAGGAACTCTGATATACATGTGTTTGAAGAGATATAAAACCAAAATGTATGGAATTATTGAGATTTTAAAAGACAGTGAACTACAGCACATCTTTTGCTTGAAAACATACACTGACCCAAGCAAATATGGTGACTGTTGTTGAAGAAATTCCCATTTGAATTTAAACACCAAGAAGTATTTGGGCCCCACTGGTGACAGGTTAGAATTTATAAATCAATAAATGAAATGACTTAAGTTATGTGCATTTTTTATTTCCTTGATGCCTTGTCTTTAAAATCAGAGGATGGGAGGGGGGTCAAACAGAATAGTGTGAGAATACTGTAGTCTGGTAAAATTCTTTCCAAAGATAAAGGCATAATTAAGATTTTGATGATATAAACCTATTTACCAAGACTGATCAAAATCGGGAAAGAAATAGTCTTATTAGGTAACAAGATCAGAAAATCATTTAAACGATTATTATTACTATTATTATTATGCACACCTCACTTATTATAGAACCATGGAGTATAATGATAAAAAGCCTATTAATAAACTATGAGCAAATTAAGATTGAACTTCAAACTCCTTGAGTGATGACAAGCTCAGCCAATAAGACAAAAGATTATCCTAGAAATATCTTGATTAATCAAACATGGGCATTTTTATATAAGACTATTGTTTTAATTTTGATCTAACAAGATCTTCACAGTACAGCAGTAGATACTTTTCCAAAAGCTTGACCAGATTTTAGTAAGGTGTAACAGAATTCATGAACTGCTATTGTTAAGCTGGAAAACATAAAAGTCCAGAAGTGTAATTCATGACTGATGCAGTGATGGTAAACAGTGCATTCAACTTAAAAAGTTTCTAAAGTTTAATTGAACCTTAATTATCTCCAGTACAGTTTCACAAAACTTAAATACCAAACCATATGGAGCTCAATAGCTTGTTAATATCTCTCAGCTTGGTGTAATTCTTGCATTTCACATGGGGCATAGCGATGGCAATCATCTTTCCAGCCATGTTACACTTAATACATGATGTCCACTAAATGTCATTGTTGCCCTTCATATTTTTTTCCATCAAGAATCTGAATATTCCCTTTTTTTTGTTTAACTATTGAACATTTTTAAATGTTTATTGCCCCATTTGTCCTAACATGTCACTTGTTGATACCATTTTAAAGAAAATAAGCAATAGCCTGATCATAGACGTTTTGCAATACAAAATATGGACTGTCTAAAGCATCTGAGGTACTCCAGTAAAGTTAGTTTGGTTTATCTGACCATTTCCACTGAATCTAATATAAAACCCAAATAAGAATCAAACATAAACCAGTTTTCAAATTTTGACACAATCTATTTCCTTAATTTGTGCCACAATTCTGAGGGTAATTTCCATAAAACTTATGGCAAAATCATAAGGGTTGGCAGGTCTGGGATGGCAATAAGCACAGAAAAGCAGATGTTAAACTGCCTCATTATTATGCATGGGTCTCTTAATAAAATTATTCTAGCATCTTATTTACAACGGAACTTAATAAAATTGAAAACCCTTGAGACTGACTTTTGGTTTTGAGAGGATTTCATTTTACTGACAGTATCACAGTTGTAAAAAAACATGATTTGTTATTATAATCAAGTAAATGTAACAAATATTGTTCCCATTTTCGGAGTATATGGCATTATATTAAAGAAGGAAAGTTCATGACCAAATAAATATTTTGATCTTTGTGATTTTGGTATACTGAGAGTTTCATTGTATTACAGGGTTCATACAGAATTCTGAAATGATAAATTCAAAGACTTTTCCAAAACTTTCAAAGACCACGAACACAGATTTCCAAGATCTATTTTCATTAACATTTTTTATACTAGTTATGTTATACGAGAAAACAACAAATGCAAAATACTACAATGTTTAATGATTAAATTTAAACTATAATTAATTTCTTAAAATCGCTTTATAATGATCTGGAAGATAGGTTAACATTGTTATTTCAAAAATATGTAACTTACACATCATATTTAATACAAAATAAATTGTTCTCTTAACAGACCTCAGCACTGCTTTAAATGCATTATTATAGTTACTGTTTTATCACTTAAATCATTTTAGAAAAAAAGTCACCACTGTCATCTTTTCCGCTGCTCTTCTCCTAAGAGCATTTGACTCTGACAAGTACAATGTGTTCTTTTAACTCTGCTTCTTCTGCCTTCTGAACAGAGGAAGCATGTAGGCTGGCAATGTCAGCTTCGAGATGCTTCTTTTAAGCTTTGTTCTTCCACTCCCTCCATGGCTAACTCCTGTTTCTTTCCTTTTCTCATTTTCTCCCCATGCTCCTCCTCTGCTTTCTTATTCAGACACGCATGGTACTTATGTCTTGCAGAGGAGGCATATGTTATTATTTCACTGCTAATGATGATTTCCAAAGGTCCACCTTCTTTTCTTATTGTCAATGATTAGCATTTGAGCTTTGAGGCTTTCTCTGATGAGGTTCTCAACAGATACCTGTTTGTTGACAGAAAATCCTCTCTCTATTGTTGCCTGCCCATGGGTGTCAGGACATCTCCCCCACGGCCTCCCCCCATCAGATAGGACTTTTCCCCTCCCAGTCATTTCCCCACCATGATCTTAAAGCTTAATTTCTCCCCCCCATCATTTCACCCCCTGATCTTTAAACTTAATTCCTTTAATATGACATTTGGCAAATAAAATATAAACTTTATTTATATATAGTAACACTTAGCTTTAATGTATACTTGCATTCCACATCACCATTAGTGCACAGGTACGACTGTTGTCACCTAAAATAAATGCATTATTAAATGTAAAATATCTACTTTCCTTACTGTCTCTTTCTCTCTCTCTTTCTTTCTCTCTCACACACACACACACAAATCATAGATCTTAAGGGTAACTTGACACCACATTTGAACTGTGAAGATAAATTCACACCCATTTTTAAGCATTGTTATAACAAAAATGGCATTTTTTATTTGTCAATTAATTGCTAGTGCTTTTACTGAATGTAGAACAGGAAGTTTCTTTGAAGTATGTTGATTAGGCTTGAGTCTAACCTTTATTTATTGTGCATTTTTGGTATATTTAAGATAAACAACAGATGGATTTGCCATCATTCATTTAATTGTAGTTGTGTCAGAACAGTACTCAGGCCAGATGTTGATATAATCGGATTATGATATAACAACCAAAGAAGTACAAAGACTGTTCTTGCAAACATAGTCACTGACTTCGACAATCATGACATCATAGAATACTTAGAAGCAATTGTTTACAACATTAACATTAAACAATACATTTTTAATATGTGAAAATGTTAACTTTAACACTACTGAGATTTATTTCAAATAACCTTTTTCTTTTAACATAACTTAATATAAGTTTTTATATTTTATTGGAAAAATGTCATTAAATAAATTAAGTTTTGGGATTATGGGTGGGAAATGACCTGGGGGGGAGTCCTTTTTGATGGAGGGGGGAGACCAGGGGGGAGATGTTCTAGACTCCTGCCCATGTGACAACAACATTTTCTGGAGAACATTCCAAAGTTCAACATATTCCTTTCTTTTGGAAATGACGGAATAAAACGCTTCATCTGGACTGTTATCTGTTCAACTGAAGCATTTCAATGGATGATTGAGTAGGTAACTTGATCCACTAATTTTCCATACTGAGTCATTATTTTATATTCTTTACCATTGCAATCATAAAGTCGCTGCATGCAAATCTATTCCTGTCTGAAGCTCCTGCCTTTAACAATCTTTGTGAAGCTGAAAAGCCAACATTAACTTTTCCATTTTCCAGCATCAAGGAAATTCTTTTTTTTATCAAACCCGATGCTCACTTATGCTGTCATAGACTTTGCCTTAAACATGATGTCAAGTTTCATGTAACATGACATGAGGTTTTTCACCAAATCTCCCAGGTCTGTGGCAAGGAATGTAAGGTTTATCCATTTGGTAAGCCTCCAGAAAGGGTTGTGCAATTCTGGCAATAGTTAGACAAAGCTTAGCTTTAATCAAAGGATCCCCAACAGCATCAAGAACATACTTAAAGGACTTACAGGGTGGTACTGTTATTTTATATTCTTCACAGCTGAACAAAAGTCAGTGAGATGAGGCAAAAGAAAAATGACCCTCTCCGCTGGTTCAACATTCTTAAGCCACCTGAAAAAAAAAAAATCATATTCAGTAAGAATAAAACAGAAAAGAATTAAAATATACTAACTGAAAAAAAAACAATAAATAAAAATATAAAAGGTATCAATGAGAACTTTAATTTTGTTTCAATACCAAGTAAGTTATATTAAGAAACTTTACAAAAAATGAAGTGACTTAAAAAAGAAAAATAGACTATATGGACATCTAGTAAACCAAACAAAAATTCATACCTGTGTTTACAATACTTAAGTGGAAAAACAGGTGATCCTGTAATGTCCATGAAATCTTGTCTTCTTGCTGATGAATCATGGTATAGGTGGTACCGCAGCACAGCTACTGCGAAATCCATTATGCATAACATGAAGTTCACTGCTACCAAATTCTAACATTTTCAAGGGTATTGAATGTGAAATATCAGACTGCAACAAGTCATACGATTTCCAGTTAACTGCTGGTCCATTCACTGACAGCTGTAGAAGACCCTTATACCCTAGGTCAGACAAGTTCAAATTTGTTCACCAGATCTTTAGCAAGAGCATTATCAAAAAAATATGGCAAGTGATATATGTGCTGATTTTGTTGCAGTCCCATATCTGTACATGCAAATCCATTTGCTTCTCCTGCATATCTTTGTTCAGGATCTCATCAAACAGAGGGACATACAAGTTTCCTCTCTCACTTTTATTAAAAACTGATTAACAAAATAAAGTGCTATTCCACACACTCAAAGATAGGTTGCCTTGCTTTCACTGCATGAAAACTGTTCTGCAATCATACTGTCAGGAAACATTGCTTTGAAAATATTGTTGATGCCCTTGCATGAGTTCAGGCTGTAATGGCTGTGAATACACAATATTGTCCAGAGAACTTTGGCCTGTAGTACTAAAGGTTTAGTGCAAAAAGTATTTAAACAGGTCTTTAAAGCAGAAGTTAGAGCTGATTTGGCAGGCTCCTTTGTACTCGTCATGTCTGCTGCTGGCTGTGAAAAGTATCTACTTTACTGGTACAACTTATTTTGCAGATTTTTTATTTTGTTGGTGCTTATATCCTAGAAACAAAACAAAAGAAAATTATCATTGCTAGACTATCAAGTATCAGCCAAGAACTTTATCTTAAGACATTAGTGATAACACATTATCAAAGCGATTATATCGCTTAGTTTATTGAATTTATTAAAATGGATGAAACAACTTTCATTTCTATATTAAACAAAGGAATATTATGTAGAACAAAATTTTCAAAAATGATTTTTTTCTTCACTCAGATGTGTTCAATAGGCGATGTAAGTAAATTTAAATGGGCCCTCTTTTCAATTTGCCTTGTTTCCCAAATCATATTAAACAATATCTTATTTTATGCCACAAGAGTTATGAGTTATCATTATTTTGCCCAAAACTACCAATAGTTTATACTATGCATCTATGTTCCACTAAATGAAAAGTGTGTAGTTATTGTGTACTAATTACTAATTTGCATCTTACCTTTGGCTTAACTTTTAAGAGCTCCTTCTCCTATCAAAGCCAAGTTGATCATCTTTTTACACAATGTACAAATTGCCTTTCATTTACATGCTTTATCCTTTTTCAGCCATTCCTTGTATTTCTCTTTTTCAAGCTAGATATCATTGAAAGAGCAGAGACCTGGCATTTTAAACACAAGGTGAAACAAAAATGAAGATGTAAATTAACTGAATAATTTTGAATCCTTGAGTGTGTTACTTTCACGAACTTTCTACATAAAGCTAGTGCTTGTTCAGTATAACCAAAATACAATTGGCTGAACAGTGTTGTTAAAAACATTCATGAATTAGTGTCATAAGCATTTCAATTGGCCAAAGCTGATGGACTTGTCCAATCAATATGAATGATTCATCAGAAGAAAGAAGCCAGGAAAACAGACTACATCCGAATCTAATGACCTTAGGCATTTTTATTTGTCATTATAATAGTAAAATTAGGACTTTGTACAGTGCCTAATTTTTAGACACTCTAAGCGCTTTACAATATTAGATAACACCTAAAAACATATATATGATTACAAAAAACAAACACCATGAAATTGGATAACAAACGATGTGCTGAAAATAGTTATGGTGCTGACTTCCTTTGATGAAGGGTGCGTTGTCTTTATTGAAGATTGAAGCTAGCTTGCTTTGATGAAGAGTGCAAGTGTTATTGCAATTGCTGCCAATTTTGGATTGCCAAAAAAATGTTTGTTATTGAAGCAGCAATGAAACTGAATGGGTCATCAAAAGAAACCATGAAAACTTGACTACATCCGAATCAAACAACCTTGGACAATTTTATTTGTGATTATGGAAAGAAATTAAAATGTTTGGGTTTATTTCAGTTTTCTAAGACTTAAGACCTCAGAGTAATCTGCTCATTTTCAAAGCCCTGAAAATGCTACTTCATTTTTCCCAAACTTTCAAAGCCCTGAAAATGCTACTTCATTTTCCCCAAACTTTCAAAGCCCTGAAAATGCTACTTCATTTTTCCCAAACTTTCAAAGCCCTGAAAATGCTACTTCATTTTTCCCAAACTTTCAAAGCCCTGAAAATGCTACTTCATTTTTCCCAAACTTTCAAAGCCCTGAAAATGCTACTTCATATTTCCCAAACTTTCAAAGCCCTGAAAATGCTACTTCATTTTTCCCAAACTTTCAAAGCCCTGAAAATGCTACTTCATTTTTCCTAAACTTTCAAAGCCCTGAAAATGCTACTTCATTTTTCCCAAACTTTCAAAGCCCTGAAAATGCTACTTCATTTTTCCCAAACTTTCAAAGCCCTGAAAATGCTACTTCATTTTCCCCAAACTGTCAAAGACCATACAAACCCCGTATAAATGTCTTTACCAAGTTTGATATAAATTATGTAAACTACATTACCTTGTGAATGGAAAGCTAAGCCAATCACCTCATTAATATGCACAGATCTCCCTCATCATAAAATTCATTTAACATCTCATTAATATAAGCCTGTTTACTAAGTCTGATCTCAATCTGATCAAGAATAATAGTGCCTAATTTTTAGAAGCTCTAAGCACTTTACGATATTAGATAACACCTAAAAACATATATGATTACAAAATACAAACACCATGAAATGAGATAATAAACAATGTGCTGAAAATAGTTATGGTGATGACTTCTTTCATGAAGGGTGCATTGTCTTGATTGAAGATTGTAGCCAGCTTGCTTTGATGAAGAGTGCAAGTGTTGTTGCAGTTGGATTTTGGATAATTGATTTTGTCTGAGATCTTGATCATATATGCTTATACTTTGAGTATGATCAAAACTAGACACGAAATATGATCTCCAAAGTGTAACAAGCTCAGTTAATCTGATGCAAGATCACCTTATTAACATGCACGTCTCATTTTACAACTCATCCAAGATCTTGATAGTATAAGTTTAACCAAAAGCAGATCAGAAATATGACTTTTAGAGAGGTAACTAGTGTTTATGGACAGTGGTGAAAAAAACCCATAAGCTCCATTAATCTTAAAGGTAATGCACACTAAGAGACCCATGTGATATTGAGATGGCGATATTGTATAATATCTGCTTAATCGCCAAATGCTGGAGAAGACGGGAAAGAAATCTTAGTCAGTAGTACACTTGTGTAAAAATGTTTCCAACACTGTTGATCAGTTGTGAAAACTTTCAATATTTTAGGTATCTTCATCCAAATCTGATGGCACATAATCATCATTTGCCCAATGCATTAACTCAGTACCAGAGTGCTTTGTGTCAAAGTTAAGTAATTGTTTTTTTTAAAAAGTTAGTAATGTTTTTCTAATTTCAGTTATTGTGGTTATATTTGGTAGTTGGTCAGCATCATCTGTATAAATATGAAAGATCTTAACCCTTAGAGGTTTTTGTCATTTTCACCCGAAATGCGAGTAGGAAACACATTTTTCAAGCTATTTCTGAATACATCCTAATACATCGACCTCTAAGAGATTTTCGGTGAACCTAATGCCTAGTTGTGTTAGAAACATCGTTTTTCATAGGCTTTTTCGCCCACGCATGAGCAGAAGGGTAAAAGTTTTGGTTTTTTTTGCTTAAAGTACTGATTAATTTGGTATTAAGATCACTCTTTATTCCAAATGCCCATCTTATCTTACTTTTTGCAAAGGTTCACCTGTCTGTGTGCAGTTCAGACTGATTTGTCTTAGGTCTGAGGCTAAAAAAACCTCTAAAATCCAGACACAAATTCGGATTTCAGCCTCAGGCTAATTTTGGGTGGTAAAAACTCAGGTACAAAAAATTACATTTTTTTCTCTTGTAGTTTGAGGTACTACTAAAACTCCCATAGTATGTGGTATCATTGTAAAGCTACATCTGTCTACCTTTCTATAATATCACCCACTTTAGTGTACCATTCATGACCATGATGCTACAAAGCTCAGAAGTAGGCTACTACCTCCTGCTCCGTAAACGCAGCACCAGGGGTTAATGTCTTAACAAGGATTTTGGAACTTTTTTACAAATTGTCAAGAAATGACTAAATTTGTCATTTATGTGCAATGTCATTGCACAAGTGATTAAATATGCAAGGAATATTCAAATTTGGTGACATCAAAATGCACTCATTAACACATTAACCCCTAGAGGTTTTAGTCATTTTTCGCCTGAAATGTGATTAGGAAACATTTGCGGTTTTTTCTAAATACATCCTAATACATTGACCTCCAAACGATTTTTGGTGAACCTAATGCTTTGTTGTGTTAGAAACTGTTTTTCAAAAACTATTTTGCCTGCGCATGAGCAGAAGGATAAAAGTTAGAGTTCTTTTTTTTTCCCTTAATTTACCGATCATTTTCATATCAAGATCACTCTTTATTCCAAATGCCCATCTTATCTTACTTTTTGCAAAGATTCGCCTGTCTGTGTGCAGTTCAGACTGGTCTGCCTTAGGTCTGAGGCCAAAAAGTCTAAAATCAGGACACAAAATCGGATTCCAGCCTCAAGCTAATTTTGGGTGGAAAAAACTTGGGCCCAAAAAAATGACATTTTTCCCTCTGTGTTTTGAGGTGCAACTAAAACATCCATATTATTTGTTATCATTGTAAAGCTACATCTGTC
This sequence comes from Potamilus streckersoni, assembly GCA_016746295.1. Classification (NCBI taxonomy): domain Eukaryota; kingdom Metazoa; phylum Mollusca; class Bivalvia; order Unionida; family Unionidae; genus Potamilus; species Potamilus streckersoni. The sequence goes on along the minus strand of JAEAOA010001910.1, from coordinate 4,107,294 downwards.
TACCTTTCTATAATACCATCCACTCTAGTTTACCATTCATGACCTCGACATTACAAAGCTTGGAAGTAGGTTACTACCTCCTGCCCCATAAATGCAGTGTCAGGGGTTAATGTTAATACAAGGATTCCGTCAAATTCTGTTAAGTGATTTTTGAGAAATTAGGAAAGTTTTCTCTTTTTAGTAACTCTAGGCATTATTGACATCATTTGTAAAAAAAAAACTGTAATGCTTAATGCTATGATGCTTTGTCAAAACGAGTCAAATGGTCTTCCAGAAGTTGTTTGGATTTCTATTTATAGTAACAGTCATATTTAATGGTGGATCAGTATAATCTGTAGATTTTAATGCTGTTGTGCCAGGATGCTTTCTATCAAATTTGGTCAAATTCAAATTCTGTTAAGCACTGTTTGAAAAGCAATTTTAAATGTTTGTCTATTTTTAGTAACAGTATCCTTATTTTGAACATTCAGCAGATCAGGAAATCATTTGTACAAATTTGAAAGCCCTTTATCTAAGGATTCAGTCTAATTTGGTCAAATTACATTCAGCTGTTTTTAAGAAGTCACTCAGTCTTTTTTTGTAATAGTGGCCATATTTGATAGCAGATCAGTTTAATTCATAAAAATGTTGAAGTCCTCTATGACAAGATGCTCGCTGCCCAATTTAAGCAATTTTGCAGTAGTTTTTAAAACAAAATTGCTTTTATTTACAGTGGCCATATCTGCTGGTGGACTGGCAGCATTTGTATAAATTTCCAAGTCCTTTTTGGTAGGATTCTTTCTATAAAATTTGGTCCAATTCTTGTAGGAAGATTTCTCAGAGAAGAATTCATTTAAAGTTTCTTTCAAGTTTTAGCATTGGTGTTTACTAGCAGATTTTGTATTATTTGCACAAACTTGGAAGGCTTTCATGCCAGGATGCTGTCTGCCAAGTTTGGCTAAAACTGGTTTAGTGAGTTTTGAGAAGTTATAAATAATAATTGCTGATGGATGCACAATGGAGGCTGGGCCATACCACTTGGCTTTGTGGCCAGGTTAGTTAAAAATCAGAACAAGATTCCTTAAAAAGTAACATTTATTTTTCTCTACATGGTTGTATGAATATAACATCACTGATTGATTTCTAATGAACACACTTCAAAATTAAATGCCTGTTGTGATGATTTTCACAAAGTTCTTAAGACTTTGCACTATATTATTGTTTTCCTACAATTCATTCTGCTATTCATTGATACATATCTCAATATTACCAACTCTTCAGAAAAAAAAATGGATGAAAGAAGGTGATTATGACCATAAAAGTCAAACTATTTTTAAAAAGCCAAGTGAGGTACAAAATTGAGGTTTTAATCCATACACAACTCTTCTTTAGGATTCTAGTACAAATGGTGTCATGGAAATATAACAAAATATTAAAAGTAATCCATCTGATCAGGGCTATTTAAATGCATTTTGGCAGATAAGAGAGTACTGACAGAAAATTAGAAAAAGGGCTGCAAACCAACAACTGGGAATAACCCAAGTTTAAATCATTTCTATGAAGGAGAGAAAAATAATATGAAACTTATGCAATTTATAATCTAAAACACTTTGTTACTCTATATTATGCATCTGATTAGGGAGTCATGTTAAATGATGGCAGGGTTACTTGTTTGCTAACAAAAAAAATCTCTTCTGTGTTCAGTATTCAAGGAATAAAAGGTACAACTAATCTCTTTCATATGACAGTGCCTGAGAGAGGGATGGTTCATGTTTTTAATATACCTTTTAAACTGACTAGGATCATGATTATTTTAAAATAGTATAATTAGACTAAACCAGAAGGTAGTTAAAAAATATAAACTCATTTAAAAAAATAAAAACTGCCTATTTTGAAGAAACAGATGTAGAAATGATGAACTCAATCAGGCATACCAGTATCAAACTAATACTTTTGGCTGCTCTTTCAATCAGCATTGTCATCTGGACTCTATGAACACATTAATGACAAATTACACAATAAATGTACATGTAATGATGACAACAATGTGTAATCCTAATTATTGACTTTTTGAGATCTGCTCTTTCAAGATGAGAATACTCTGTCTCTGTTCTGGTGGCAACATGGCAATCTGCTGGTCTGTCAGCTGTAACACTTGCATAATCAGAGCAGCCTGAAGTAGATAATGAGGCAAAATTGATTAAGGTAAGGTATTCTACAATATGGATAATTTTTATAAACATTATACACCTACCCTATGTTACTTATTTGGCGTAGTTGACTATGAAGATTAATGACCAACAGGTATCAATGACTTTAGAATTTGGTCAATATATGTAACTTTGAACAGACCTTACTGTGGAGAAACAATTAAACTATACTTACCATGACCACCCTAGAATATATCAATTTCATTACTACCATAAGTACAAATCATACAAAAAGTTTGGTCAAGAAACTTACTAAAGACTCTTTCTGATCCAATGATTTTAAATGTGTTGTAATGGCCAAGTCAGATATGAAAGAAACATGTCATAGTGTCAAAATAATCAGCTCAAATTTGGCATCAGCACGTGGCATGTTCCTGGCTGAGAATTTGGCCCTTTACCAGTCATGTGCATTATACAGATGACTGTTTCACTTACAGAGACTGATAGTTTAGTTAGATTGGTTACAATGTCTTATGTCTGCAGATTCATAATTAACATGGCAATATATGAAAATTTTGCAGAACACAACATAACAAATGAAACAGACACCATTATGAGGTGATTCACGACTCTTTTGATAGCTTCTTGGAGAAGGAATCAAAACTAATAAATCAAAGCAAAACTACTGAACTCAGATTGCCTTAAGAAGATTTCCTCTTTTTAGCCAGTCCACCACTAGAAACAAATAAGATTCACTGTTGGAATGAAATTTGAGTGATAATCAAGTTGGCAGTCCACACATTATGGCTTGCTATGACCATGATAAGAATCTTGTCCAAGTTGAAGTCAAAATTTGTAGATTTGGACATCCTATTACTAGGCAGCAGATCTATCTCTATTGTAAGTGTGAAATTGCAAAAAGCACTTATCCAATTACAAAATTATCAATAAAAATTTGGCCTATCAAAAATCGGATCTGGCCCCTCTAAAAAATATCTAGGGAGCCACTGACCCTGTATCTCTAAATTTTTCACCGACCCCTGAAAACCCAATTTTTTTTTACCCATAATGACCCTTCTCATTGTCTATTTGACCCCAAAATCAATCAGGGATCTCACATACTATCAGTGGCTATAACCTTTGACCTACTGAATCCCCAAACCATCAGCCTTTTTCTGTACTCCATGTGCAAGCCAGCCACAAAGTTTGATCCAGGTTTATGATGTAGAACTTATCTTATTGTTTTACAAACCATTTTTCTTTGTTTAATCAAAATGACCTTGACCTTTTAACTCTAAAACTGATGTGCTTCTTTCTTACCAAAACATAATAAATCTCCAAAGTCTGGTAACTGAAAATTGTGGAGTACATTAGCTGTTGTGTATCAATTAAATTGGTAATAGATGGTTGGAGGGACTTTATAATATGATACTGGCTTATGGCTGGTATTTACCATGTAAACTTAATTTCATACACAAGCTTATTATCCAGATCTGAATGTACATAATCTAATCATTGTACAAATAGCTAATTCCTGGTGTTCTGGTTGGACCAAAATATTGAAATGTGGTCTTGTTGCTGGAGGAAACTGGTATCTCTCCAACTCCTGCCCCAACATTGTTATTGCAGAAACAGCTGCTTATCATTACACATGTTAGAAATGGGTATTTAAAATGAAACCAGAAAGGTGCCAAGACAGTGTTATTACTGCACAATATTGCATACAAAATGTCCATGTATTCATGTATAAAAATTGAGAGACAGTTATCAAAATTATCCACCAAATTCTGTGCAACTTTAACAGCATCAATATCTGCAATTAAATTAAATTTTTGCAAACATATTTAGGTTCACGACTGATGTAAGGAGCACTCAGTTTCCTTGGGTGTGGTTACTTTTGTAAAATGCAACCTACCAGTATTTTCATGTACACTAACAACCCTGAATATAATTGCTATAGACAAAATAACGTCCCATATGCCATGAAAAGTTTGCATTCATCCACATATATCACTAAATTTCCCAATATATCTGATAACTAAAGACAAAGAGTATTTTTAAGAAATAAATTCTGAAGAAATCTGGTATCTCATCCAAACTGGTATGCTTGTCATACACTTTACTGCAAAACTGTAACATTTTTTATAATAACAAGGCCATGGAAAGTGACTACTATATCTCACCATGCATATTTAGATTTTACAAAAAGATTACAAACCTTTTCCTGGTCCTGAGCTGAAATTCCTGGAGACTGCTGGCCCAGACTTGCTAGACCACCTAAATTTGGTAGGCCCTAAAAAAGAACAAATGTCTTGTGTCAGTAAAAAAAAAAGCTTCAAAAATTCTCACTGAAAACTAAAAAAGTAAAATCAAAATTAGCCATATTTAAGTTAATCTCTATAGGAAGATTTACACTGAGATAACTCCCAAAATTGTTGAAAATAAAACATAACACAAAATTCATCTATCAGTAGACAATAAAGCTCACCACTGATTTATTAAGAAAACATTTGTTTTGGTGAACACTCAGGACAATGATTACTGAGTGATGATGAAGATAAACCAAGTGTGTTTGATGAAGGTCGCTGTTCAATTTACTTTGATACTGTGATGCTTACTTCTCAATATGAATGCTCATACATGGCCTAATAGTGTAAAAATGCAAGAAAAATGTAGCTCAAATATCAAACTTGTTGCTGCAGTCAAACCTGTTATTAGTGGTCACTCATGGAAAAGGACAAAACTGGTTATTGCACACAAGTGACCACTGTATAGAGGTTCACATTTTAAAATTGATCTTGAACAAATACCATGCACAGAATATTATTATTATTATTATTATTATTATTATTATGTTCACTTTAATCCATCCAATAAATGAAATTATCAATGACTTTAAAATATACACCAATCTTTGTTCACAGTATAAAAAAACAATATCTACATTAATCAGTTGCTCATCTTGCCAATATCAAACTTATGTGAGAAGTCTGTGATAAATAGAAAACTAAAGATGCCATATATAACTAACTGCTGTGACCCTTGAGTGAAATTTTGCCTGCCTTTACAGACATATTTTAAATATCAAATGACACCTGACCCTATCAATAGGAATGCAATTCATATCTTTTCTCCAGGGCAAACTTTTTCTTCAGAGATAGCTTAATTCACAGGCAAATATAGATGAAAATATGAACCTATACCTGTCACACTTGCACAAAAGATGACATATATTTCTGCTGCAATAACATAACTACTTTTCCCACATGCCAGCAAATGATATTGCTTGAATGCTCCGCCCTAACCATAACTACTACCTCACTTTCAAATTTGACATGTGGACACCACTGAATTATATCTGCACATTGATTCACATGATCTTCCTTGATCTAAACAATCCTTTCTCATGAAGAATTAATTTTGATAAGACTGAATGGTCAATGTAGTAACTAGTAACTTCTCAAAGCAAAGGAGAAACCATTGTTTCTGTAGGAAATACCTAAATACTACAGGATCCAATAGTATAATTTTTTATCTTTATGGACTTTTACCTTTCATCTCTTGAGCAGTAAGCAAAACATTGCTGCCCAAAAAAAAGCATTTTATCTTTGAAAATTCGAGCAGTAAATTTAAATTATCTGACGGGAACCAAACTCATCAATTAAACCCAAGCAATCTTCATTTTTTGACCTGCAAGTAACGAGGGTGCCGCCATAATGCAGAATTGCTGTAAAGTTTGATTAGAACTGAGTGCAAAATAACTGATCTTTAGAAAACAGGAGACAACCATCCCTTGGTTGATTTTTATGACAGTTTCACCCCACACCTGTGATGGATACAGTAAAATATAGGACTCTGCACTATATTTGGTCAATGCAAACCAAACCATTATTCTGATACTTTCATATATGGCTAGGTATTTAAGCAGGTAACAATTACACTTTCTCTGAAAATGCTCAAACAAAAAAACCACTACTGGCCCTGGTCTATGGATTTAACAGTAAACCTTAACTTGTCAAGATCATAATATTTACCAAGCTTCATGGTCATCTTTCAATAACTGCAGGACAAGTTGTATCACTTTTACAACACATAAATAATAATAACTCTAAAAAAAATTGCACCAGCAAAGTGAGTGGCTGAAATGCACATGTTAGGTGATGAATATAAGGTTTCAAGACAATGCATAAAAAAAGAAGAGTTGCATTAACAAGATTGTGTCACACTGCTACAACACAAAAACTGCATAAGTGACTTAATGACATGAACATTTTTTCGTCATGACCATACCACTTAACAAGTTTATAGCAATACTTCAAAAACAGTTGGACTATGTACTAACAAGATTTTATCATACACAGCTACACAACAAAAACCGCATTAACTCAATTAAAGTTGATGAAAAAAAGTTGATAAGAACATTTTCAGATGATGATCATTACCAAGTTTTAAGGCAATCCATCCCAACCTATGACTAGTCATGTTAATGAGTGCTGGATGGAACGATGGCTGGATAAATATTATTATACATCCCTGCCCATATAACAAAATCATTAATTTACAAACGTTAATCAACAGTATCAAAATAACATGTACCAACTGTTTTATGTGGCTTCTGAACAGAATTAATATGTAATAGCAGTTATTGAAATTAGAATACAAAAGCATTTAATGGCAAAAAAGAATTTTAGATGTCAATTCAAAAGAAGGCTGACAATTCTGCAGTTTCTGTATATAGGGGCAAAATGACAGGCAGTGGGTTGACTATTTTGCCTAAATTGCCCCCTGTGATGGATCTTGTTAAGCAGTATGTTTCTAACATGTACATTTGTGGTGTAGGTAAGCAATACTTTTTCTTTCCTTATTATCCAATGACTCTTAGAAAGACAGTCATTATCTCATAAATTTACAATACCTTGATTGGTACATTATACACATGTTCCATGTATAATAGCCCTCGATGTTGACATTAGTAAGAAATGCTTGACTTGGAAGAATACTGACTAATTGGTCTTAATGACCATTGGTCAAGCTATGCACTCTGGAAATCAACTTACTGTGCTGAAACAATTATTTATAACCTGTGATGATTTAGATACCAGAATCTACAGAATTTTTTTATTGGCCTAAGTGCAATCTATACACAAAAGTTTGTCAAGGAACCAACTCTAGAACAAACCAGTTAACTGGTAAAATCCATTTCCTTTCAACCACAATGACCCTAACCTTACAATGACCTTTTTGAACCCTAAAATTGACCTCTTCCATACCTAAACTGCAAGGCATCCAGACCTATTATGAATGTACATGTTAATTAAGAACTTAAATTTCAGTCACAGTGATCCTGACCTTTGTTACCAAACTCAAAACCTAAGAAACAATATGAGGTAATAAATGACAGAAGCTCATGAAGACTCTCTCTCTCCTTAAATTAAACTGCAGCACATTTAGGCTAACGGTGTTGCCATAAACTTACAGAAGTATAAAGATGTGTCTAAATAAGGTCTGTGCTGCTTCTATGCCAAAAGTTTGTCAATTAGCATCAGCTGGGTTGGGCTAACTCAAATTCCTGCAGTTATTGGTTCAGCTTTGCTTAAAAATCCAAAGTTTCCCTTTCAAAATACCTGTGTCAAGGAAGGAGAAATTCCAAGGCAACTGAAAAAGGCTGTAAGCCCCTCAAACTTTCAACTGTAATTTCCTTATTTTTAAAAAAATTATAAAATTTTGAAAACCCAAATTTTCATGATAAAGATATGTTTAAAATGTTGGCAAAAAGTTTAAAACTATATTATTCAAAAATAATTTCATATTTAGTTCAGCTTGGTGGATTCTTTCCTAATGACTAAATAAACTGAAAATAATGATAATAAAACTTACCACCATCGAAGGCCTCTGCATAACCTGAGGGCTTGGGCCCATACCAGCAGGGGGACCCAAATTTGCTGGAGGTCCCATAATTGGGGGTCCACGTGGGTCCTGCATCAATCTTGGATCCTGAAGATCTGGTCTTGGCTGATTAGGGCCTGGGTTCATGTATGGCCTTGGGCCTGGGCCTGAGCCTGGGCCTGGACCTGGGCCTGGGCCCCCCATATCAGGCCTTGGACCTGGGCTGCCCATGAGAAGCTGACCTGGACCTGGACCTGCATTGAGTGAACAGTAAAAATATTATGTTCAGGCCTTCAAGCACCATTTCTTGATACAGAAGGGACAAGGTACAGCTATTTTATTTTAAAAAGAGACAACCAGAGTACCATAAATGGTACACATGCCCTAATCAAGTCATGAGTCCTCCACGTGGATAACTTAAATTTATAAGCAGAAACCGTTTACTTCTTTTTTTTTTTACAGTGACCAATTGACACCAAAGTTATAGGCTTCTTCCTTACCCCAAACACAAGCGATTCACAATGTTTGGTCCAGACCTGTGACATATAACTAAATTATTGTGTAGAAACCATTTTTCTTCTCTAAGTTACAGGGAAGCTGATCTTTAACCTTCATAATGATCTTTAACCTTCATAAGCATCTTTTATCCTGAGTATCAGCCATCCAAAGTTAAATCCAGGTGTAGAAATAATGTTTATGTGCCATACCCATATTTTTTCCTTTCATTCAGTGACCTTGACCTTGGCACCTCTCCCACCAGGAAGGTTACTTCCTTGCCTCAAGTTAATAAAATATTCCTGGACAAAAATAAATCTGAATCATGAAGGTCTGGCCTGGGCTGATGAAGGTACATGAAGGCTTGGTTCTCCCAAAATCAAAGACAGACAACAGGTTCATATTGAAGACAGACTCTTTTCCACACTTTGCATAATAAAATACTTTTAATGCATATGCAATAGCAATACACTACAGCCTTATTCAGAATTAAATGTAAAGCAGACCTGCTCCACACAAAATGTGCAATCAGCAGTGTGTGTTGTGGAAATACATAAAATCAATAAATTTAAAGTGTGATTTTATGACCAAGGTCAAATTGCACAACATGTCTATGTCACCCATGTTCTTTACCATGCATTATTGCTATGTGCTTTTCATAATCAATGGAATTAAATGGATGGATTACAAATAAAAGAAGGTATCTCACCCAAAAGAGATCCCCTCTGAGGGCCTCCCATCATAGGTGGTCCCATGCCAGGCCCTGGACCCATCTGTTGTGGGGGCTGGACTCCACTTGGCATCGACATTGGCCCTGGACCTAACATTGCAAAAAAAGTAAGACAATTCCTATATTCTGAATTGACTTATATAATGGATTTTGGCATTTGAATTGTTGCATCATGTCATATACTTTTATTAAAAAATTCTCCAAAAGTATGAAAAATAATGTGTAAAATACTATTTCATTTGTGGAAGAGATGTATGACAAAAAGAATGATTTTAAACAATTGCATGAAAATCAGTATTACAATTAACATACATCAAATGTAATTGCGCTAAAGCAGCATGCATTAGTAATATATGTTGTTTGTAATATATGACATTTAAATTTGATATATGTGAATTAGAATTGACATGTTAGAAGACAAATAATCATGGCAAAAACAGATGTTCATTCAATTTTCTTACTGCTCCTCATGATCAAATAAAACTTATGCCCCATTATGAGAGAGAGAGAGAGAGAGAGAGCGAGAGAGAGATTGTAGGGTAATCAGTATACAGAAGTATTGTTCACTTATTTGATGTCTATTATCTTATGTGTACAAAAGTGCATTGTCATATTCCATTATCAATTAACACCACTAGGCATGCAATTCTTTCAAGTTTTGTTAACACTTCCATTGTCCAATAATTACCTGGTTTTGTAGTGGTATTTACATGCTAATTAAATATGCTACAGATGTGGTCAGGTTTTCTTACTAACACCTGTTTGATGTCAAGATTTGGCAGACCAGATCAGATCAGTGAGGCTACTAACAGGGAAATGGGGTTACCAATGGTTTATGACTACAATTCCATATGGTAAAAGAAACTGCCTGGTGGTTACTCATGTAAATTTCTCAGCCAGTGACATCTTTTGTACTTGCTGATAGGACTGGCAGCAATTTAAAGTAACAAATAGCATGAGCAAGGATAAAAATCAATTGTATCGTAAAAGTATATGCACTTAAAAAAATCTTTTTTGTTGGAAAATGAAGAGGCTTTTAAACTTGCAAAGAAAATTAGCATGCAAAATGGTCATTCTTGGGATTTAATCTAAATGGAGTCTATATGGATATAACTATTGTGAATATTTAAACCCTGAAGGAGTACTGTATGTATTTTCATAGTTTACATTTACTATTCATTTTATTAATGTTTTCTCTTTGACAAAAGCTTCAGCTAAACATGGGCAATAAGGAAAAAAATACACAACGAGCTGGACTCTCTCTCTCTCATATATTTCGGGCCATATTTTATTTTGATCATGAGGTGCAAGAAGAACAATGCAATGGAATACATCTATGCATCTCTCGTGCCAAAAAAATCTGGAGAAAACATTTTAGTATTAATGATGCAATTTCACTTTTGCTGGTAATCTGAAATAGCATATTAAGATACTTTTAATATTTATGAAACAAAAAGTTATTATAGTTTAATTCCACACAGCATTGTGAATTTTATCTTATCTGTAATTCAATTTTCAGGTCAGCATAATTATATATAGCTAAAAGTACACAATGCATTTAAAATATTTTATGAGAAACAAATTAAGTACTTTCAGTTACATTTAATGATCAAGACTGTAAAGATTACTGAGTTAGAGAAAAGATACAATTAGCGATTCTGTGTGGAACAAAGTGAAAAAGACGAAGCCGAAGTGCATATCTGATTTCATCTTATGCTAAGCATCGACTTATATATGAATGAAGGATGGAAAATTTTAAGTTTGCCAAATTTGCTCTTTCAACTTATACTCTGCATCGACTTATAGGCTGTTAAATACAGTAATTGTTAGGTGTCATGTGAAAGAAAGATCAATCGCGAGTGTTTAGATCTATACTAATCACTAAGTTCACATGTAATGAAGGGGTAATGGTGGATGTTTAGTCTCTACAGTAATCTCTAGGTGTCACATGTAAAGAAGGGTTAATGGTGGATGCTCAACCTCTACACTACTCACTAGGTGTCACATGTAAGAAATGGTTAATGGCGGATGTTTTGCCTCTACATTACTCATTTGGTGTCACATGTAGGGAAGGGTTAATGGTGGTGTTTAACCGCTACACTACTCACTAGGTGTTACATGTAAGAAAGGTTTAATGGTGGATGTTCAGCATTCACACTACTCACTAGGTGTTACATGTAAGGAAGGGTTAATGTCAATGTTTAGCATGTATACTACTCACTTGGGTTCACATTTCTCTTCAAAACAAGGGATGCATAGAATTTTGCTGTCTCACCTGTGACCTATGAAATGATACATTTACCCACCCACATGCAAATTAGATTTGAAAGAACTTAAGCACAAACTTTAACAAAGAATTTGAATGCCTGTGAATTCCATGTCATCACTTTGCTAAAGTGATATATTATGTCAAACCATGTACATTTTTCCTTGTACGAGGAAAGCCATAGTGATTCTCTTTGCACTGTATGTCTTGTAATCCAAGGGTTGCAGTTCATCAATAGAGGCTAGCCATTTCATTGTGTCTTTGAGGAAGGTTCTTGCCTTAACTTTCTTTGGTATGACATAGCCAAAAAAAGACCTTTAAAGTTCCATTGGAATTCCATACAAATCCCTTGTAATCAGTACACTTACCTGGTCCCATTGAAGTTGGTGGCATAGCAGGCTGATTCTGGAATAGACAAATATAAGAAAATCCATTTCTACTACTAAACTTAAAAATCTGCTGCCTGTCATAACTCTGCAAATAACAATTACTTTCACATGGTTGCTATATAATAAAGTTTAACAAATATCATTTTGGCCACTGTCCTTCGAGGCTTAGTACTTAAACTTGAGAACAGAAATATGTCTGTATGCCACATATTCAACAAGGGCAATTAATGGGCATAGTTTAAAGTTCAACAAAGGCAAACATTTCATAATTTTTATCCTCAGAAAACAGTACAATCAGAACAGAAATCAAACTTGACTAGGTTTTCTTGGGTCAAAACTTCATAGTAAATTTTATTTAAATCCATTAAGTCTTTCAGAAGTTATGAAGTAGAAACAAAATCTGTGGTGGACTTGACATGGTGACACTCATAGACATTAGTAACACTATGTCATCAATAGTAAAGTGGCTTACAGGAACCATAAAAGTAAACTACATCAAAATAGAGTAGACCAAAAAAATTTCTTTGAAAGTTAACCTCCACATGGGTTCAAAAAGTATGAATTTTATTTTATATACTTGCTTACAAGTAAAGTTAAAACTGCAAACAACAAAGACCTTTATAATATACCAGCAGATCAGGGTCTATGTTGTTTGTTCTACTGATTACTCCTAACAAACTGCACAGACCCAGATCTGTCAGTATATTATGTCATGGCAAATCTGAATCTGTGCAGTTTGCTGTTGGACTCGTCTTCTAAGCAATTATATATGCTACTCCACTTTACAATACTGTTTCTCTGCATCTTAAGGAAATGAGGAGTATATGCTTACAAGATTACAAGCTTATAATATTCATTTCATCTCAAATAGCACAAAACACCAGTCCTTGTGCAAAGACAAAAATCTGGGAAGTTATCTAATAGGTTGTATTATATTTAAAATAAACAGGAGATAATTTCTTCCATTCCATTTTGAGTCTGTTAAGATGCTAAGAATCTTATCACACTCAACTGTCTGTTTTATTTTTGTACTGAATATTCCTTTTTATGGCATGTTCATTGCAAAGATTTGAACACATTACTTGCAAATTGGTGTAAAAGCTGCAATTTTGCTGGTTAATCAGTTGGGTAAACAAACAAAACCAAAATTTGAAAAATGGAAATGTCACACATAGATCTTTCTCTCAGAAGATGTTACACTGACTTTAGATCAATGTGCAGGAAACAAAACCTCCAAATGGGACCTTAAAAGCCAGATACACTCTGACATTGCTAGAAAGCTTTACAGTTATGACATAAATTACCTCATTTAAAAAAAAACCCACAAGAATATGCATAGGAAGTGGCTAATTCTTTAATACCCACAAATTAAACAAATTGTACTTGCTTTAATAGGTGCTTGTGATTGTCTGTGCTGTACTTGTATAATGTTTCAAAATATAAGAGAACTGAAGCAAGAAAGATGGCCCTGACATGAAATGCAGTTACTATGACCTTTATGAAAAAGCTGGTCCTGAGGTGGCCACAACATGCTGGCTTCTTAAAATAATGACATAAAGCTGGCACCCCAGCCTTCCATGCTGGCATCTGTATAAATCATAATTCTCCAAGGCTTTACCTTCAAGGGAACACCTGCCATAAACCAGTCAGATTTTCTTATTTGCTATGATGTGTCCTGGTAAAATTGGGGTTGTATGAATGCCTATTCCTGTATGCAAAACTTTTGTTGCCACTGGCACAAGGTCATTTAAAAAGGTTTCATGTACAGACAACCATGTATTAAAGAGATCCACTGCTGCACTGAAGCCAGAAATTGTCAGATAATTTTGTTTCTGCTTAAATGGAGGGAGGGAGGGAGGGAGGGAGGGAGGGAGGGAGGGAGGGAGAGAGGGAGAGAGAGAGAGAGAGAGAGAGAGAGAGAGAGAGAGAGAGAGAGAGAGAGAGAGAGAGAGAGAGAGAGAGAGAGAGAGAGAGAGAGAGAGAGAGAGAGAGAGAGAGAGAGAGAGAGAGAGAGAGAGAGAGAGAGAGAGAGAGAGAGAGAGAGAGAGAGAGAGAGAGAGAGAGAGAGAGAGAGAGAGAGAGAGAGAGAGAGAGAGAGAGAGAGAGAAAAAAATACCATACCTGTAAAGGATTTGGCTGAGAAGAGGGTGCACCTGAAGCTGGGCCACTAGATGGTGGAATCTGATGGGTATCTCTGTGAAGCATGGCCTGAAGGAAAACTTTTACAGTTCTAAAGTGGTCAATTTTAGTACATTTGTAGCAAAAACATTCATGGTCTCAATTTTATAAAACGATCCAAATAGGAAAGACTGAGTCAAAGCTTAAATCAATATTCTGAAAACTAGAATACTGTACGTTTAATATTACTGAAATGGTACATAGATATATTTTTTTTGAAGTTTAATAAAGAAGGACTAGTGATCTCGGAAACGCGTAGTTAATTTATTTGGCCGCAAACTTTTCATTTGGAACACATAAAATTGCCGACACTGGAGTCCTCCATTCGCACGTTTTTGTTGCAAGGAGGAAACTTTGGCAGCAAAATAAATATGTTTTATCACTATGAAAACTAAAGCAAAGCTTTTATTTTAGTTTTAGTTTCTTACTGACTTCTTTGATCAAAGGTTTCCGGTTTGCTTTGAAAGTGCATGTGTTATTAAAGGCGCCGCTAAAGGCTCCCTTTGATGGACAAAACAAACACCCATTTCCAGCAACATCAAATGAATTGCTGAACATTGACACATTTTTAAAAAAATTTCCTTAGTCTATTTCGGTGCTTCAGAGGCAATCAGTTTTCACTGAAGTTGCAGCAAAACTATTTTTCTGTTTTTTTTTTTTTTAAAAATTGCTGTTGTGTGGTTGACTGTAGTCATTACACGTTTCCACCCTCAGAGGTGGTCGATTGTAGCTAGTCAGTTTCATGGTTAGTTTGATTATATTACCGCATACAAATATCAAGGCCAGATATCAGCATAAGCGGATTATGACATAACAATTAACTGTTAGGGTGGTTTGACAATATGAAATAAGGATTTGTTTATATAACAATTGATTCCATTGCATTTTTATATCTAAGTTTGCGGCTTCCTGTCATGGTGCCTTTGAATTTCTCCACTACAAACTCAAGACTGTACCGTTTTTATCAGCCAAAAATGTTGTAGCCAAAAATATGGCCAGAAGGTATATTTTTGTTGCCAATATGTAAAACATAATTGCAATTTGTGACATTGACAAAGCCCAGCACAATCACTGTCATTGATTTCATTTCCGGTTCTTGCCATAAAAATATTGCCTGTGAACTCGAAATCAAGAGACTTGGACAAAATGCTGTTTGCAAATTTAGACAAGTGTTTTGTAGTTATACGGAAAAATGATGAAGATTTCAATGAGATTCAGAACTGTGCTGAAGTTGCTATAACTGATAGTTGGGATGCGACCGTAGCCAAGTGTAAGAAAGTACATAATTTCTGGTTTAGTTCGGACTGCAACTTCTGCTGGTGGGACTGGAACTTTTGCTGGTGGGACTGCAACTTTTGCTGGTGGGACTCCTATTTTTACCAAATTAGGAGTCCTAAACTCCTAGTTTTAAAATCCTAGCGAGACCTCTGGAGGACCATCCCCTAGGGCTAAAAAACATTGTGCTCATTGAATTAAGATGGATTATATTGATTGCACTGATATTTTCATAGCTGGTTCCAGGCAAATCATGCAATAACATTTAATTTTCTGATAATTTATTGTGTGCTGATACATTCAATTAGGGTGATAAATTACTGAATGTATTTATGTACAAGTCATGATCCAACTTCAAATTGCATAGACCCACATCTGCATATACAGATCTAGGTCTATGAAGTTTGATAGGAGTAATCAGTAAAACAACGCAGCATTCTTGAATATACATAATGCACAATGGTAGATCATGGTCGGTGTTGTTTGCAGTTGTAAGAGAAAAAAAGCAACATTTAAATGAAACATGTGCCTCATCTCAAACCGTTTTCAAGCAAATAATTCTATTTTGAAATTAATACATGTGTTTTCATTTCACATAACTTGATGACAGTGTCAAATTTACATGGCTGTATTTTATGTGAAATTAAATACATTCAGAAACAGCAAGAAATATCTTTCAAGTCTTGCTTGTAAAATGTTTGAATAAAAGTGCATTCTATTCATATCAATGAAGCATTTTGGCAAAGCTCTCATATGGTGGAAATCTGACTAAGCAATGCAAGTGTCTAGTTGAACAAGACTAACATAGTTTTTAAATTTTCTGAGGATATGGTGAAGTCCAAATGAATAAACAAGCTGGATAATGGGTACTGTGCTATTAAGTATGACTTTATGATGATAATAACTTTAATATACAATTTTGACATTTTTAACAATACTACAATCTTAAAAAAAGACTGTTGCCCTTGACAACTAGTCAGTGAAGGTGCTGGTTGCCTGTCAGGGTATTTTAGATATTATAGTCTTTTCTGTAGATACCCGCTCTGTGAAAGAAGGGATTGTTATACACTTCAGTTGTATATTTAAGATAATTGTATTGAAAGCAGAAAATGTAGGTTCATGATAACAAGCAAATGTTCAAAATGTACATGCAACCATAAATCATGTGAAACCAACAGTATTTCTACACAAGGCAGTCCCTAAAGATGGCAAGGTGCATTCCAGAGATGACCCTTGTAAAACAGACCATATATGCCAACCTCTGGCAAGGAAAATAACATAAAAACATTCAATGCACATATGTAAAACCTTTTGAACAAAGGATCAATGCTGTATTCTACCACTAATTGTAGTCAGTGTTCTATTAAGAGCTTGGTAAAGAAACATCCCTGCATTTATAAAATTCATTTCCACAATTTAGTTCTGCTGTAAAAAAGAAGTTACTTTAGTATTGGAGTTTGTAAAACGATCTAATTCAAGGCGTCTGTTTTACACTATGACCAATATTAAAATCCTTTCTACACAGCCTGCATGGATGTGAAACTACTCCTAGAATGGCACTGTATTGTGTTATTCATGTATTCATCTTTGAGTCGTTTTTTTCCATTTTTTTTCTCTTTTTAATCCATCGGTGAAATCATTTGTTTAACATTTTTGCTGCAACATACACATCCACTAGAATAAATAGGAAAAATTTACCACCAAATTCCTACAAAATGGTTCTGTACCTCATATTATTTTTAACAAAGAATATGTGAGCAAAGATTAAAAATTAGAAAACCAGTCAGTTCTGTCCTAAGCAAGACAGCTGCTATTGGAAATAGGGCAGCTGCTATAAATAGAGCATAACACACAGGGAGGTCACCGTTTGTTGACAGACAAGTGTACTTTTATGTCATAGTTACATAGAAACCCTCTTTTCTTGAATATGTTCTGTGCGATTAGGGATGTTAATAAAAATGAGAAAAAAAATTAATTTTTTTGGGAGGGGGAATATACTGAAAAAGCGTAATCAAATACATTTATGCGTAAGGCGTAATTTAGTGAGAAAAAAAGTATAATGATTATGCCAAAAGCGTAATGGTTGGCATGTATGAACAGACTATAGACAACACTTAAAAAGATAATGATGTACTACCATCAGCTCATGCAGGTGACACCACTAAATAAAATAGTTACCTCTGGAAATTGAAATTACTTGTGGCAGATATATGGACTAATGTAGTATTTTCATAAACTGAGGTATGTTTACCAAAAAAACATTTACCATGGCAACTTGAGGATCAACAATTTTCATGACAATCTGTGCTTGTAAGAGAGCATAGGCAAGTTGTGGATTCTGTAGCAGCATGTTGCGTGCCTCTGTTGGGTTGTTCTGAATACACAGCTGAAAAGAAAAGGAAATAGCTTTTTTTCTTTCTGAAACTAATATCAAGGATTCAATGAACTCTACACATTTCAGGTATTCCTACACGTCATTTATTCTAAATTACGTCAAAGAATAACAAAACTATGCAAACAAAAACTGAAACAGATTTATAATTGACAAAAATTGAAACAAAATCTGAATTATATGAAAGCATGATGAGACCAAATTGATGCAATACATGCAATGTTACAGCCAGGATTTCATTTACTGGGGTCCAGTCTGTAACATAAAGCAGCAGTCATTTTCTTATCTGTGAGGCATAGGAACTTACAACAGAAAACAATGCAGTAAATAATAAATGCAGTCAAGATACATAAATGTATTGGATTTTTTGATGGATGGAGATTTATGTGAGTTTGTATAAAATAATTCTATCTATTCAGTCAATAAGGGTATTTTAATACAGTCTGTTTTGTTGCAAACAAAAGCTATATGGCCATTCTCATTAATTCTAGTAAAGAAGTCTGTGATTGGCTTTTTACACAAAAACAACCAATCAAAAATGCCAATATATATATATATATATATATATATATATATATATATATATATATATATATATATACCCCCAATCAAGTGGTAAAGGCATGAAACTTGAAGCAACTTTCATAAACATAACCCAGATGTGGATCTACAAGACACAAGTTATTAGTTCTGGGTAAATTGCACTGCTTTTGTCAGAAACTTGATTTTCACACAAATGCAGAGCTGCCAACCCTCCAGACTCACAGTTTGTCAAAAGAGGGATAAAATTTAGTGAATTTTGAAAATAATTAGTGAAAAATTATACCATCACACTAGCTCCATCCATTTTGATGGTCAGTACTGCATTATATGAAAATCCCCAAATTAAACTAACACATTATTTACACCGATTACAAGTACAAATTTATTTGCAGCCAAATTTACTGATACAAACCAACTTAACACTATTTGTCATATGCTGCTGTGGCAGACTTGAACTTCCTAAGTTGGGCTAAAACAGTTCAGGCTTCGTGCCTGCTGTTTAATTTTGGTGACTAAAATTGTTGCAAATTTTAGCACCTAAATATGCACTAAAATTTGTTGGGTTTTTTTTTTACAATAGGAATTACTCTTTCACTGTCACTGTTGCTGATTTCCAACTGAGAAAGGCAGGTTATGTTTAACAAGAAAACTCACAAACAATGCTTTAGCACTGGTAGCTTGCAGGACTTGAAAATTGGTGGCTGAAATCTCCAGAGTGCTCTTCATTTTTCCAATATCTATGTGCTTTCGGCAAGCTGTGTGCTGTTCACATCATTCTGCCACATGCTCACAGGGGCTAGTATCATTGCTTACAACTTATGTGTCATACATGTACTATATAATAATATTATTATACGTGTATGACAGGTAAAATGTAAACAACAAGAAAAGCCTCTATGCACATTACCAATTCTAAAATTTGTGGCATAACACTGTACGAAAAGCATAAGGTACATTAATATTTGATGGCTGAATGCTAGGCTAGTTTTTGGTGTACTCCAATCTGTATTTCACTTTCTGTAGAATACAAATCTTTTTACGTGGAAGTGAAAACATTTTAACTGTTGTGCAGCTTAATTACAAAGTGGTATTTATCCATGAGATGAAACATTGAACAATTAACGATTAGTGGTGTCAGCACATGTGCAGACAAAAATGAACTCAAGCAAATTATGATACATCCTCATCTTTCATTTGCTAAAAAAATTCTGCATTCAAAAAAGATGTCTTCATTTGGTCTTTGTTTAAAAAAATTCCAGTTGCTATGAGTATGTATATGTGCCATAAAAAAAAACCCAATTAGGCCCCAGTTTTTCTCAAGAGTATTTGTAAAACTTCTGTTCTAAATATAGATTATATACTTTACAATGCTTGCTACAGGGCATACTGTAACAACTGAATATAGTTCTACTAACATCATGACTAGCAATACAGGACTATTATGGGTACAAGTAACCACTTCTGCTATTCTGACTTAAAGGGATAATATTTATTTTACTCATGATTTAAGCAAATTGAAAATTCGGGAATTCATGATTTTTTTGGCATGCAGTATGAATCCATGAATCGCTATATCAAGTCTACAAATCTGCATAGATGGATAATAATTTTAGATAGTGGAAATTCACAAAAATATGACTTTATATATATATATATATATATATATATATATATATATATATATATATATATATATATATATATATATATATATATATATATATACATACATACATACATACATACACACACACACACACACACACACACACACACACACACACACTTTTAAGGTTATATCTTGCTGAGGCAGGTAAGGTAATCTGCTTTGCCCAAGGACACATTATGGTAGCTGATCCAAGTTGACATGATGATGGTAATTAACCTGCACAATCTCATTTCAAGTCTGGACACCATAACAACAAAGCCTCCATGGCTTCTCTTATTAGCATCTTATTACCTTCATCTGCTTCATCAGTTCAAACATCTGCTCAGGTGGCAAACTAGCAACAGCCTTTGAGATTGCTTCAGGAGCTTTCTCTGGTTCCACTGCATCCCCATATGGACTCTGGAAAAATCAAGTCAACATATTTTCAGTTTCTCATATTTTCACAAGAATACAATGAGCTCATACACCTTGCCACCCAATTCCTGCACAACTCTGTAGCCAACAGTACATCAGATTAGGGAAAAGTCAATGGACAAGTTTTCATCAAATATCATTTCACATTTATGCTAACCAAATAAATTATTCAAATGGTCACTAATGATTAAACTGTTTAAAAAAGTGGTGTAATATGTCATTCATCATGTAATATGTACAAATTTATTATGCATAATCTATTCATTAATGATGGCTCAAGTCACATTTCTTTCACTGCTAATATCCCCATTATTAATGTGCCAAGAATAGCCCACATGTTCTAATATTTAAATTTGTGGTGGTTAGCAGTTCCTTAATTTATCTTAGCCATGACCTCAACAACAAACCCATTGTATATATCTTCCTGAAATTTAGAAGCTAGCATACTTATTTGCAGTCCTAGAGGAGAGTGGATGGTAGAACATGTAGTACAAATTGTTGATATCTACCATGTTGAGTCATGGAAACAACTCTAGCTAAATATAGTACAGCTCACATGAATTTTTGGAACCCCATGCATTGTGGTGGGGAACTTAATCCCTCCACTTTTGCTCCACAATAACACTTCACAACAGAGCAATCAAATACTTACAAATGGACACTGTGCCTTTGCTGGCATACAGATGGCATCTACACTGTGGTGTGGCTGATAGGTATTACTGACTGATATTTGAACAGCCAATCAATGAATATCACCCATGGAAAGCACAATATGTCAAGAACAATTGTCAATCAAAATAACATGTCAGCTATCAGTGAACATTTATATGGACAACATAAATTAATTTAAAGTCTTTTATATTTCATACCTTTATAAACTTTTATGCACCAACTTGTTGAGAGGCCCACCTTGTTGAGCTCCTCTTGAACAGTGTAAATATAAACTTCTCTTTAAACATGAAAAGTAATCCACCGAAGCATGAACATTTTTGATAGCAGCAATTTCTGTTTAAAAATGCAAACAACAAAACAGGAAACACCAATTTTTCACTTAAATGCAAACATGTTTAGTCCTCAAGCAGTAATGGCACAGTTATGAGACTGAGTATACGTACACAACTATCAACTAGTTAATTCTTGAATGTGCATGTACTGTAAGGGACTGACCATTTAATTTTATGGGGCTAAATTATTATTTCTGACTGGTATTATTATTTCATTCATTACAAGATGAATTTGTTTCAAGTAAAGCAAATAATGGCATAGTGTCCTTTTCAATACAACAAAAATCAGAATAAGATAATAGTTTTCAAGCATTCTCCAACTCATTAGGTCAGATTAATTAGAACAATTAACAAACTTTTGCTGTTAATGACAAGGGCGTAATCTGAGGTGTAAAAATATATGTCAAGTCAGACAATTTTGTGTTAGAAACTCACCTGTCCCATGCTTAAATTGACATCACCTTTTGATGCCAAAATTGTATAACATTCACTCCAGCCAATTCTTTGTTAGAAAGAGACAACCTGAGTTTCCAAGGGGTTATATTATTTGAAACAAATTCATCATGTGAAAAACGAAGAAAAAAAAATAATTCCCCAACTGGACAGAAAAATAAATTAAATGACAAGTCCCATACAGTATAAATGCTGTCAGAATCGAACTGAAGTTCATTCTTCAGACTCTACATACTCGTGACCGGGTCATTAATTGTCCAGCAAAAAACATGTGGTTTGCATTCAAGTGTAAATTCAATGTTTTCTGTTAAGTTATTGTTTTAAACAGCAGTAGCTGTCATTGGGAATTTAAATGTACATACATCAGAGGACACTTTTCATGATTAAACTGTAGGATAATTTTGCCCTGTTCACGAGAAGATCAACAAGGTATCATCAAGTCAGTGCATAAGTATATTAAGATTTCTTTGAATAAAGTAAAAGCATAAACTTATTGCAAAAGGTGTCAATCAGCCTTGTAAATGAAAAAAGTACAGTAGTATTAGTAGGTTTTGAAGCACTGTGACCATGTTAATATTATCTAAAATTTGAATCGGCATCGTAACCATTATACAATCTTCATATGAACAAGGACATGTGAACAATCATATGATACCATTTTACATAAATTAGCATTTCTCTCTCTCCATAAACCTCTAAAGAATATGCTTGCATGAGTCATATAGCAAACAATGCCCATTTCATACAGACCATGTCCACTCCTCAGTGGTAATCCCAAAAGGACTCTGCAAAAAAGTGTGGAGTCAGCATATTTCTTTGCAAGCTGCTATGGCAGCTCTGTGGTGGGTTTTTTTTCTCTAAACTCTCTTCACTCTCCCTCTCCACCCCCAAACGCAATGAATGGAGTTATGAAAATACATATGAGCTGTACTGTGTATTACAATTACAAATTTATCCCCATCTAAATATCTCCTGCTCAAGATAATTCACCTCTATCAGTGGACCTCAAAAAGAATTCTGCTACCCTGCTTCCACACCCACAATGAGGAGATTGTTCCTATGTGGCAAGATCTGGACTGTGTCCCCTATGTGGCAAAATAATTCATGACCATATTTTGCAAATTTTGATGAATTGTCCCTCAACCTTAGATGACAGGAACCACATTATGGAAAGTCTATTTTCGCCTCCAATGACTTACCAGGATTTCTGTGATCAAATCAACGATGATATACTGATTATGCTACTTGGTGGTTTACATGGCATCTCAGAATGTTCAGAACTTTAGGCATCGATTTATGTGATCAGAATATCTACCAAGTATTTCATTAAGATTAAAAGATATAATATATTTGATTGAATAGACAACTTACACAGTATATATGGAAAGACATACTTGTACTGAACTGCAAAGTGATTAGGATAGTAACTACTTTTGTTATGTACTGGTAGTTCTATTTTAAAATGTTCAAACATAACTCTTTCTAATTATTATTATTTATTTTCTTTTTTTTCTGTAGTTTTTTTAAAAAGCAAAAACATATTGTGATCTATGTAGTTTAAAAATAATATTAATTTATTTGTTATTTTGCTATTAGAGAGGCCTTCATAAGCTTTGAATCCACTACTTTTGTGATTCTATGTATTACACTGCATTTCCTTAATCTGTCTTAAAATCTTTCGAAAATGGAGAAAGAAAAAAATCAATCAATCTATCAATCATTCCCTCTTTTGTGGAGTTATGAAAATACATGTGAGCTGTACTGTGTATTACAATTATAAACTTATCCCCATTTAAATATCTCCTGCCCAAGATAATTCACCTCTATCAGTGGACCTCCAAGAGCCTGCTGCATGCCCTGCATGTCATCCTTATTCTGCTCCCCTGCTGCCACACCCACACGGAGAGGACGCCCATTGAAGTCATAGTTGTTAAGATTGCGCAGGGCACTCTGGGCTGTCTCAAGATCCTGGTATTCACAGAATCCATAGCCTTTGGGCTTTCCCGTCTCTCTATCATACACTAACCTACAAAAGTTAGAATGTTATAGTTTACAAATGTTTGTTGGTGCCATATGTACATTCGATTCATAACTGGCAATAAAAAGTTACATCATCCATTAAACTCAAGGAACATCAAAATGATGAGCTCTAAGAGATATCAGAGGCTTTTTGCTGCTATTAAATAATGAGAAGGAATTCACAGCTTCATGTACAATAAATATTTAAATCCTGTCCACAGGAGTCATGCCATAATGCCAAAGAGCAAGACTACCTTGTAAAAAGGCATCTGACACAAATTATTCAAATCCACCTTAATGAAATCAGACTTGTGATCATATTCACTTTTTAACAGAAACCTTTTATAATGAATGGAATTATAGAGAGAATGAAGGAAATTATAGAGATAATTATGAAACTTTACAAAAGCATAAAAATATTTATAACCTGCAATAAACCCATTGCATACACTTTCATTGTCAATGTCATCGCATGAAGATAGTAACTATTATATAGTAGTAGACCATCCAAACAGCAATCTACTTTTTCCATCATGAATTTTGTGCATTTTCTGTATAGCACCAAAACAACAATCTGAAGATTATAAAATCCTTATTTCCTACATAAAAGAATCAGTTGTTTTGATGTTTATTATGCAAGAGAGAGAGAGAGAGAGAGAGAGAGAGAGAGAGAGAGAGAGAGAGAGAGAGAGAAAGTTTAGCTCTTTAAGAGTTTGTTGGGTTTTTTTTACCTTATTGCCCCCGTGTTGCTGAAACCTTTGTCAAAAAGATAAAACAATAATAAATACAGCTGCCAACCCTCCAGGCTCACAATTAGTGAAAATCGGGATAAAAATGAGTGAATTTTGACATGAATTTGTGAAATGATCTTCAATTTAGGGAATATTGTCAGAACAAATGTTTGAGTTCTTAATTTTCCCAATCTCTATGTGCTTTTTGCTACCAATGTGCTTCCTCACATCATCTCTGCCACCATGCCCAATGCTAAAATTTGAGGCACACTGTGTGCAAAAAGCATGAGGGATATCTGTGTTTGATGGCTGAATGCATGGCCAATTTTTGGTATATTCCAAACTTAACTTTTTGTGCAATTATATTTCTTTTTCCTTGGTGGTGAAGACATTTTCAATATCGATGCCAAACAATAATTCAAATCAGTTTTGGCAGAACACACACAACAAAATTCTGGTTAGGCCCTATTTTTTCTCCAAACCATTTGAAAACCTACTCTTATACATATAGATTAAAATAGGCTAAAATGCTTCCTACCAGGACAACTGTATCAATAGGCTATACCAATTAAGGCATAAATCCAGAAATCAGATTCCACCGGACAGTATGAACTTCCGATTAATTGGAGTCAGACAAGGCAGGAACGACCAATTTGGATATGGAAAATAATAAAGTTGAATTTATATAGCACTGTGTCTAACATTGCATGCCATTCAATAGTGTGTTAATAAAGTTAAACAAGAAGTCAGAAAATGCCAATTTGGTCAACACAACATGGTGAAATGATAATACTTGAGTTAGCCCGAAAAATTTAAATTTATTAAAATATTTTAATGCACAAGGGCATGACATACGCAGTTTCATAGATAATAAAAATTTAATAATCAAAATTTATAACTTCCAAGTACTTTGCAAAAAATTATAACTTCCAAGTTCTTTCCAAGAACTAGTAGTATCTCCATTTTTTCAGCGGATATGCTCGATCGTTTGTTGCTGCAAATAGCACCTGCAGTGCTTAAACTTCATTCACTATCAATACTCGAGGGCGGTATTGAACAAAAATGTTTAGTGACAGCTGCCAGAAGCTGGAACATTTTTGCATGAGATTTCCAGTATGTAACTGGGTCCGTTGGTGGTGAAGTCCTCGGCTGATTTTTTTCAGCTAGATACGAATCTAGCTGAAAAAAATCAGCTAGATTCTTATCTAATTCAGATGATAGGGATGCAGAGGCAAGATTTTGGTCGGATGTGCTAGAGGCAAATAACTCCTGGTAGTAGGCATTTCCGATTAATCGAATCATATCCTGAATCGGAAATATTTCATGCCCAAAATCCGGAATTGGAAATCTGTAGAAAAGTGCTAATCGGTTATGCCCTAGTACCAATATCGTGACCAGCAATACCAGACCCTTTCGACAACTGCCAATATCATGATGGGAAATCGGTTATTTTATTAAAGATCTAAAATAATTGAGAATTTGGGGAATTTGTGATATTTTTTTGCATGCATCGAGAATCCGTGACTTGCTAAAAAAGTCACGAAATTCGGGTCAAAATCATGATGGTTGGCAGCTATGTAAATGAAATGAAATAGCGAATGTAAACTATGAAAATACATACCATACTCCTTCAGGGTTAAAATGTTGACAATATTTATATCCATATAGTCTCCATTAGGTTAAATTCCAAGAAGGACCATTTTGCTTACTAATTTTCATTGCCAGTATAATGACCTCTCCATTCCCAAAAAATAAGATTTTTTTGAAAGTGCACATACTCTTCCTGCACTTAGGCAGCAATTGTTTTTAATCTTTGTTCATGCCAGATGCACTTTAAATTGCTGTTTGTTCCTTCGACAAGTTAAAAAATGTCACTGGCTGAAAAATATACACCACCTGACATTTACTTTCATTATATGGTAGTGTTCATAATACCTATGGGTAGCCTCATTTCTTTATTGGCAGCCTTGCTAATCTGATCTGGTCTGCCAAATCTTGACTTCAAACAGGTGCTAGTTTGGAATGATTGAATAAAGCCATAGCATATTTACTTAGCATGTAAATACCACTACAAAGCCATGTGATTCTTTTAATAATGAAAGCGGCAACAAAAATCTAGAAGGAATACTTATTTGTATTAATTGATAATGGAATATGGTACTGCACTTGTACACAAGTAAGATCAGGTAAGTAAACAATACAGATTTACAATCATGAAGAGACCTATCTGTCTGTCCATCTGTCTCTCTGTGGGGCATGCATTTTATTTGATTGTGTGCTTCAAGAAGAAAATTGTCATTAAATATGTCTTTGTCCTTTAATATTGATGATCATTTAATTGTTTAAAACATTCAATTCGGGATCCTATATTATTTCATAAATGATTTCTACCCCAAAATGAAATATTTTTACACAATTTTTTTACTCTTGGAGAATTATTTTCCATACAAAAAGTAAAACAAAGCTATTTGGATGACATAATCGACATATTAGTCAATTTGGAGTATTAAATGAAACTAAGGTTTTCGTCAAAAAGTATTGTCTTATAGACTAGCAAATACAGTATAAAAGCTGCTGCAAATCACATCAAACAATGCTAAAAAAATGTAAGTGACATTTGCAAGTGTAACATATGGGTAATTTCAAAATTGCATCAATAAATGTAAAATCACTTGAAAGGATATAATTATTAGATCAAGAACAGAAATCTTTGGAGAAAAAGGGGTAAATAATAGAACAAAAAAAAAAACAAGTACCAAGCATTTGGTGTAGAGCAGACAAACTGAATGTTTTTTTTTTTCAAAAATGGAGAATGTAGTCCTTGTATAGAACTAAATACATTTCTCCAGAGCAAAATCTGGTAATTAGTGAATACCCTAGTTCTGACCTACATAAGGTCATAGTTACCTGAAACTGACAACAGGTCCAGCTTGTGTAAATATATCTTTCAGCTGCTCTTCTGTTGCTTCGTATGGAATATTACCAACTGGTGACAAAAAAAGGAAAGAAAAGATGTCTATGAAAAATTATGCCATTCAATACAAATCTACATCTAGAACCTTACATCTTGTACTAGATATATTTTCTATAAACTGCTATTTGATGCTTTTAGGTTAATCAAGGGCTGTAACTCCACATACTAAGGACAAAATCTATTATCAAATTTTTCTGAATCTTTATGATACAAGTTTTAAACAAAAATCAGGATAAGTGCAAAGAAAAAATGTGGATTTTACAATATTAAAAAGTCATTTTAATGCATATTCTAAGCTGATCAAGGGATATACTTTTAAACAATGTTAACAGAACCTCACCAGGACAATGGAAATGGGCTCCTCATAAGAAGAAATTTTTATTAAATGAAATAAAACACACACAAAAGTATATGTAAGCCATTAAAATTTGGTCATTTTACATGGTAGGAAAGATGGGGTTTAGAATTTTTTTTATGTACACTGACTTTCAAAGAACAAATATTCAGACAGTGAATCCCATATTCTAACACTTTGGAGATTATACCTATTATGTATTTCCCTGGTTCTTCAAGCCATCTGAATTTAACCATGAATTTGCTTTGTAACAACATTCTTAACAAGTCTGTTTTAATTTCATTTGCAATAAGGCATTTACTCCAAGGGATCATAATGTATTGAAGAAAAAAAAACATGAACATAAACCATGTCTAGACCAAAGTATGAAGATGAGACAATATTCTCTTGCTTTTAACCCATTTCAGTTTTATTGTTCCAAATAAATTTTAAAAAAATATTTTATACAGTTCATTTTCTGTATATAATAGTGGATTATACAATGCGGAGAATATTTTAATACATTGGGTACCAATCAATGATAAGATCGGTTCCTTTTCTGATAAAGGCAGATTTCTCCTAATCCAACAACCCTAATCCTTTTGAAATTTTGTCCTTTATATCCAAATGGCTTTAGATTATAATACCTTATAACATAAATTATAGACTGATACAAAAGCAAACTTTTCAGTAAATTATGTTCCTTTTAAGAAAAATTTAATAATAATTAATAAATTTAATAAAATATACAGCATACAAATATATATATATATATATATTTTTGTGTATATATATTTTTGTATATATATATATATATATATATATATATATATATATATATATATATATATATATATATATATATATATATATATGTGTGTGTGTGTGTGTGTGTGTGATTTATATCACATACAAACACACTTTCTTTTCAATGGAGTCAAGATTGATTATAAGCAATTGTGTATTGACCAAGTTAATGAATTCCTAACATCCATGCCCAGTGAGTCGGCTACAAAATGTAGTTCTTTTCCTTTTGTGGCTATCTACAATTGCTTTTGCAAAATTCTAAGCTGGATGTTTTCTGTTTTTTGAGCTGCTATTTTCATTTCTACTTTACCAGCAAATGCATGGAAATGAATGTGGACTACAAACTAAGTGAAATGTGGAACCAAGAAGATGTTATTAGAATATGTTAATGTATTTACAATTGATCTAAGTTATTATTCTATTTTAATTAACATTATTAGCAACCCATAAAATTGTTATTATCCTACATCTCTCTTTCCTTTTTCCATTGGTCAGTTTGACTGTAACGTCTACAACCATTTATAGATCCAGAGACATTGTCGGATTACACAGGCAAAAAGTATATTGTTAAAATTTTCCAGAGAAAAAAATTAGGTATAACTTTTATACTAACAAACCAACAGTGAATTACCATAAGGACATTCCTGTTATTGTAAATCCTTATGTTTCTCTGTTGGCAGGGGGCTAGCAGAATTATTTGGTTATCAACAGTCAACATTTGTTTATGCCATTCCCTAATAAAGACTTGACTTCAGCAGATGTCCTGTAAAATCAAAGCAGTGACCATTTTCAACAGTCATAAAATATTAGCATGAGAAGAAGTCAATATCTGCCTCGGAAAGTTGCTTTTCTATAACAAGAAGCCATCTGATTTTGTGCATTTTGCTTAACATCGCCAATTATGGTCCTGTCATTAACAACAGAAGTTTGGTAATTGATCCTAATTAATCTGATAATGAATTAAATGAAAATGACATGGCATCACACTTTATTCACTCAACCACAGTAATAAACTACAAAGGGGTATACCACACAAACACTGCAAAAGCTATTCAAAGAAATTAAAGTTTGCATGTTTGCTTGATTAAGGCTTTTATTTAATTTCTGCTCACTAGCCAAATACGTGAACAGTCACAAACGGGAAACTACATATTTTTCAACTGCATCAAAATAATTATAAGAATTAGATCGATTTATTACAAATACTTTACTGACACATCCTTTCCATCTAACAACTTTTTATATTATGCTAAGAACAGATTTTATATTTTTTTCCCTTACAAGAATGAACAAATAATTAAATACATGTGGAGATATCCAAGCAGAATGCTGTACATTTGATGGGAATTAAAATGGTTTCGTTTGATGGTAACACACCTTTTCCAAGCTGAAACTAACATTATATTCTGCTAATATTTTGTAAATGTGTTTACAGTAGCCACTGCTTTGATCTTGCAGAACAACCACTGAAGTCTTTATCAGGGATAGGCCATTTAAGGGGGGATGCCTGTCACAGAATAAGGCTAAAAATAACTTGGTTTTGCCTTAAATCTATTTTATACTTTATTTGTTGTACAGGCATACAATGTTACCTGGGGTGAATCATTGACTACCGGGTAGTGATTCGAAATTACATGCAGGCGGAGAGCCATTGAAAAGCATGGATTACGTGGATATTTGACTATGACTATTAATCACTCCTATGGTCTTAAGCTTGATACATTGTAAACTAAGACACAAGTCATTTGGATTTTGTCAAAGGTAGATGAACTTTCTACCATTGTCTCAGGCCATAGGGGTAAGTGTCAAAATTTTGTCTTATTTGATTTGTGAAACTATTTCTCGGTTTTGTGTCCTGTCGGTTGACTTTTCGTTTTTAGTTTCTTATTACCATTTTATTAACAAATAGTTTTCTTTTATTGTAGCTTTTTCTTTTCTTTTTGGACTCTGTCGGATGCTATAGTAGCCGTTGGGTACTATAGTAGCCTGTTCGATACTAATGAAGGTGGTTGGATACCATCGTAGACAGTTCGATATTAATATAGATCCCGGGAGTCTTTTGTGATTGTATGAGTCTATTGTGATTGCAGAAGTCTGTTGTGAATTATGGGAGCCATTGGAGGCTGTTGGATCCAATTTTTGTAGCCCCTAGGATAGCAGACATTAAGATAGCTTAATGAACATTATCAGATATCATTGTACATTAGTGGACTAATGAAGCCTCAGTGGAATGGTTGAAGCCTAGCAGGAGTTTCGTTATCTAATGGGAATCGACCACAGATTTGAATTCATTTATTGCATAAACTGTAGTCAGTTTAGGAAATATAGGACCCTGTCTGTCATACCATATAGGAGAGAAATTTCTGGAACTGGATCCAGATTATCTTGAGAAACAAAAAAATGTGAATTGATTGATTGATGATTTGAAGCAGGATTTAATTTATAATTCTGTACTTATGTGTTTCATATGATAGTGCAATTTATGACTAATATTGTTGTTATTCACAATACAAGTGTGACATTATTTTTGGACAGGACTAGTAAAGATTTGGCAGGACTAGTAAATTTCTTAACATACTAGTCCTTCTGGCTACAAAGAACAAAGAAATTTGTGTTAAATTTGAGCCCTGATTATGGTATTTTACGGAAATATTGGGCAGTTACCGAATATGAATTAGGTCATTATGTTGTCCAATGGAAATACAATATCTAATAAGTGTACGGAATATGGAGCCATGTTAGCTACGATGTCGTAGCCTCAACTTGTTTTGTTATGGTTGAGGCTACGAACTGATCCCATATCATGTAATTGAGCCAAAAATATCCTTACCTAAGTCAAAAACATGAAGAGTTTAGAAATAATTGCTTCTTGGTGGAATTTCAAAGACAACGGTAAACTGTATTTACTTTTAATGAGCAAAATTTCTGACTCAAACCGTGCCATATTTTTTACTACGATCTGTTTGTTACCCAAAAAGGCATTAAGGTCCTTATATGGCACACAAACAAGCGAGGCTGAGAATGGAAGTAGGCATTATTTGAAGTAATATGGCGGGCAATCAAAACAAAAATATTGGATAAGAAAGGTAAATGAGATTTTACCACTTTTTCTACAATGATTTGTGATTATTTCAGTATTAAATAAAAGGACTACGCAATTTAATTCATATTATATCAAAAAACATGTTCAGAATTTTTAATATTAGGCTAAAAATGAACCGGGTGTGAATCACACCCGGCTGCTCCAGTAACACACATAGACTCATGTTAGTACCGTGTCCACAAAATGACTAAGGTACTAATATTAGTACTAGAGCCGTGTTAGTATGAAAAGTCCGTTAAGCATGACAGGTGCAAGGGAATGCCAGTATAAGTGACATTCTGGTCAGTCAGGTTATAAATTATAAATTAATGATTCAATTGACTTAGTTCTGTACACTTTTTATCACATTAAACGTTTTAGTTATTTAAATCGGTGTGTGGGGGGGTATAAACAAACGGGGATGTAGCGTCGGACTATAGTCACAATGAAAGCTATACTGTACACATTGATAAAATTCGTACTACCTTCAATTGTGACGATTACACTCTGCGAGATCTTATTTTGACCTAAGTATATAAAAATCCATAATGTAAGATTATTTTCGTCTGGAAGTTTCTTGCTGACAGTTACGGTGGAGAGCATTCAATAAACTTTGGTAAAAAAAAAAAAAAAATGTTAAATTTTAAAAGAACAATTTATCTTTTTTTTAAATGAGTAAATGTGCACACATGAACCATGAGACTTGTACTAAAGGACCCTTCATTTTTCATTATACAAAATTGTATCCTACTTCAAAAAATTATTTCTGTTCATACCAAAAACAGATCTGGCTGCTCTTTCCGACGCAGAAATAGGTTGTTGAGGTATGACGGCTGCCATTTTTGCCGGCACTACCTGTAATCTCAAATACTTTAATTCACCAGTGGCAATTTCGGTATTCAAAGAATTTAAATTAAAGATTTATTTTTATTATTATTTTGTATTTAAAAATGATTCTATTTTAATAGAATATATTTGCTTTGAATTAATGATATCTTAACATACTCTTGAAGCAACGGTAAATTTAGTGGTTCCCTGTTTAGTATCCTCAATGATTCTCAAAGGAGAGAGCAGGGGAACCAGACTAGGGAAAAGCTGAGGTCGATTTTTGACATTGACGATTAGATGGCCAGTTCAGCGACGAGGTTTATTCAGTATTTTGGAACTAAAGAGTTCAGATCATGGATATGCAGGTGAGTTTCTTTCATAAATGTAATTTTAGAATAAAAATATGCAAGATAAACAAACCGATTTATCGATATATCAGTCCTGTACAGTAGAGTATTTAGTAGAGTGTTTACGGTAATCACCGATCGATAGGGGTGTGGGGGTGTGTCTCCGAGAGGCAGAGTGGTCTAAAAGAGCTCTCCATTACGGATCACTGTCATCTCACCTCTGTCTGCGTGGGTTCGAGTCTGGGATTCGGCCAATGTGGGTATGCGAGAATGCTTGCAGTAGCTTCTCGTGTTTCAACGGTTCTTTCCAGGTTCTCCAGGGTTCTTCCAAATGGCGTTAAACCCTACAACAACAACAACCGATCGATTGGCGTCGAAAATTTAATAACAAATCACCTTTTCATTCATGCACATTCAAAGACAAATTTTATTTAAAGTTAGAAATGCATTTATATAATAACAGTAGCTCATTGACACTATTTTACCGACTATAAATAATTAACAGTTAATATATTAGGAAGAACCCGGGAAAACCTAGTTCTAGGGAAAACCCAGATGGTTCTTTCTGGGGTTCTTCCTCCACTATTAATACTGGCCGCCATGTATAGACTATCATTTACTGAACAATGGTGTTAAACCTTTCAGCAACAACAACAACAATTTAAAAATCAGATATAACATTAGTTATGTAGCCTGGAATCCATGGTTTTGATAAGCTTATGCATTTACTATCACATTTGCACAAGTTTAATTTTGGCAAATTCCACTTACGGAAAGAGCAAAAGAAATCTCAGCCTTTGTGACTCCAGATGGATTCTACCAGTACAAAGTAATGCCTTTTGGGATGAAGTGTTTTTTAAGTACATTTTAACGTTTGTTGAATATGATTACTTCCAGTCTAGATAATTGTGATGCTTATATTGATGATGTCATTATCTACAATGACACCTAGAAAGGACAACTAGCCATGATTAAAAAATTCTTTGAATGACATACTGATGCTAATTTGACAATAAAGTTATCTAAAAGTGACTTCTGCCGTGCTTGTTTGACTTTCTTAGGAAATATTGTGGGATATGGTCAAGTAAAACATATTGATACAGAGGAGATGGCTATCTCTGGTTTTCCTGTGCCTGTCAATAAAAAGCAATTAATGTGATTTTGGGAATGGCCGGATACTATCAAATGTTTTGTTCAAATTTTTCCAATATTTCTGAATCTCTGACAGATTTTTTAAGTAAGAGAAATAATTTTCTCTGGACCGTAAAATGTCAGGAAGCTTTCAATAGTTTAAAAGCAATACTCAAACGTGTACAAGTTCTAACAGCTCCAAATTTCAATCAGTCTTTTAAATTGTCTTTGGATGCAAGTGATGTTGGGGTTTGAGCAGTATTAATTCAAGAAGACAGTAATGGCATTGATCACACAGTATGGTATTTCTCCAAGAAATTAAATAGGCACCAAAGAAATTACTCAACAATCAAGAAGGAATGTTTAGTTTTAATTTTGGCATTGCAACATTTTGAGGTTTACATTAGCTTGGCTCCTTCTCCGGTTGTTGTTTATAGTGATCACAACCCCCATTACTTTCATCAACAAGATGAAAAATATAAATCAAAGATTATTAGGGTGGAGTTTGTTTTTGCAAGGTATAATCTGAACATCACACACCTCAAAGGAAATGACAGTTTGAACACAGATGCACTTTCCCGTTTATAGAAATATTATTTCATAATATATATTTTATATAATTCATAATAATATTCTTATGTGATATTTTTTACTGCATGTATAAATTACAGATGGTAAAAAGAAAGCTTTATTATATAAATCTTTCATTTTTTCTTTATTTTGGTAAGTGTTACATATTTGTGATTAAATTGTGTGTAAGGTTTAAAATTCATTTTATTTCATTTTTGTTTCATTGTATTTAATTTCAATGAATATTTTTCTCAGATTTGGGATTATATTTTTAGTAGTGAGATATATTTTTATCACAAAGTTGTTTACTTAAGATGAAATAGTAATATGTGCGAATTGTCATTGAGTTCATCTTACCCTGGTTACAATATCAACAGGAAGTTAAAATAATTGGTCAGTATCATGGACATACTTTCTTCATATGATCCTGTTTGTAAATAACTTTTTTATGACTGGTTTATAAGTCAGTCTAAATTGGACGACATGACAAAAGTAGTGTAGTAAGAAACCACATGACCAATCTCGCAAAACTTAAAATAGGGTTTCAGAGAATTAAATACGCATTCTAATATATTTTTGGGCAGAGTCATTCAAAACCTTTTATGTGAAAGGTGTATGTAATTTTTTCATTTGTTACCTGAATATTTTAATCTTCATATGATTGTTGGATACAATAATTAATTGTCCTGGACACTCAAGGAGTTAACTTTCTTATAAAATAATTCTGAAAGATATTCATGGAAATTTATTCTGGAATTATTCGGAAACAAAGACTGGTTCAAGTCAGGAATTTTTGTTATTCATAGATTGTACTGCATTTGACGTTATCACATTCCATATTTGTACATCATTAGGACTTGAAACTGGATTCTTATAGGACTTTTTAGTGATAGGACTTGTGTTTTTTTATTCTTAGAATCATATTTTGATTTCATTCACCAACTGTAATTTCTATTTACCAATTTTTACATTGTTGTCTAGGAAAATAAATTGTTTTGTTAAAATTTACAAAGCTTTTGTTGGCTTTCACTCTTTTCTTTGTTACTGAGTATGAGCCCTTGTCACGTAACACTTTGATCTTACTGTAAATAAGTAGGTTACTTTAAGATAGTTTAATTATATTAATTGCATAATATTTATAACAGTGTTGAACAGTTCAATTGATCAGTTGAAATGAGTTGACTTAAACTGACAACACAACCATGACTGTTTTAATTGCATTTAGGATTTGCACAACTTTTTAATTTTTTTATAAATTCCATTCCCTTTATTTGATTTGACACAAAATATATAACAATAGTGATAACATTTCATTGTCTATTGTTAATTACATTGTATTGAGAACAATGTTTTTAAAACATATTAAAAAAATATTGATTTCTTGTTAAAAATATAAAATTTCATACAGTTTATTCAAATTTCTATGAACTTTTCAACAACCGTTTTCGCGGATAAAATGAATGATATAACAAGGTTTCATCTATCAGTTTTGATTGTGATATTCTTCACATTAAATAAATGGGGCTAATTTGGGGGTTATTTTCTATGAAAGTTGGATCCATACCTAACCCCATGTTATAATTGGGTTTGTCAATGTCTGGACATGAATTATCAAGAGAGCAATGTAGTACAAAATGCATGTAGTAACAACTATACCACTCCCTCAATAATTCACACCCTGATAACCCACAAACCTGCTTATAATGCATGAGTACCATTTTTAAACCAGAAAATGCCTAAAAATTGATACTTATTTGTTGAACTTGAAGAAAATCATGGTTAAACATGGTAACACAGGTTTTGATATATTGTTCATTTTATCATCAAGAAAAGACAGAAATTGTAATCAACATTATCAAATATCAAGTTTTAATAAGAAGTCATATACTTTGTTACATTTGTTCCAAATGGCATTCATAGAGCACTGTAATTAACAATATTCAAGGAAATTTTGATCTATGAAAATGTCATTTACGCCTAGTATTGGCAGGACTTTAATAAATAAATACTAATTAAATAAGTTTTAGCAAGTAAAATTTGTGTTCTAGTTCTATCTTTAAATCTTTTTTAATATAATCATCATAAATGCAATGAGGCCTCTTATAATTAAAACTAAGATGTATCAATCTGCCATTAACCCCCCCTGCAAGCATTTCTCTGAGAACCTAATTAAGTGCCTATTGTGTTTTAATATCTGACTAATGGAAACATTTGTTGCTTTGTTGCACTGAATTAAAAGCTGGCCTTTTTTATGTTATCAAGTTAATTACATCTTTTGAATCAAATAAAGGAATTGGAATAAAAAAAGTTAAAAATTGTGCAAATCCTACCTGCTTAAGATCTAAGGGTCCCAGTCCTATGACAGATGAACTCCTTTCAATTGATCAATCACAACACTGTTATAAATGCTATTGTGTATGTAAACTAGTAATAAAATTAACTTAAATTAACCTTCTCAATCACAACTGTTGTAAAAAAAAATAGCAAGGCATTCAAACAAAATGAATACTTCATAATATAAAGAGCTTTGTTTGACAGAGATGGACATGGTGGGGAAAAGGAGTGTCAGAATTCCTGAACTTCCAGATATTCTCAAGGATGAAAAGAAGTTTTACTGCCACTTGTAACGAAATCATGGCATCAGTATTTTACTAACTGAACAATACAAAAATATAGTTTTGATGTAGACAAATGTCTGACAAAAAATGTAGCCTATTTTTGAAGAAAAATAATCTTTTTTGGTGGAGTATCAACAGAGAGCTTGGTTCCCTGCTAAGCAGAATCCTTGTTTTGCTCAATACTATCACATCCCACTCTGGGAACCACACTTGTAAAAAAAAAAAAAAAATCAGTGATGTAATACACAAATGTTTTCATGTACATATGGTGGATATTGAAACCAGTTGGATTGATGTTATCAATCTTTCTGATCTTGGACATTTTGAAAATAAATGTAATTTATAAAGACTAACAAAGTTCATCAGAAAAAGCTTGTTATTGACAATTCTTCTCTTTATTTTAAATTATAGTTCTTTTGGTCATATGAATTTAAAAGAGAATAGAAACTACATTGTAACAAACTTTAACTGAGTAACCATATTACATTATTGTAATTGCAAGTTAGTAAAAATGCTTAGTCAATTACCCTTAATCAATTTTTTAAAAATACATTTCTAATAGCATTTGAAAACAACCCCTGTACCATGTACATGAGGGCAAATGCACACCTGTCTTCAGATCATACTGTTTGTCCTAATTTCTTTGTTGCATATAAAATGTTACCATATCTATTCATGCATAACACACTAAAATTCATACAGTTACATACATGGCTCCTTTGTAGTTAGTATATAAACTAAGTCCTTCTTTCAAACCAAATCAATACAGATGTGAAGTGCATCTATTTCTAGGGCTTCAGAGGCTACCTTGTGTACCATCTTTTTGATGGACACACATCCCTTACATATATACAAATCACTGGCATATGTAAGTTCTTATGTTATAAGGAAAGTAACAATAGGCCCTGCCTAATGTTGCCGACATGTTTCATCTGTCTTTAAATTCACATTGTATTCTTTTTGTTTGCATAAGCTGCACATTGACCTTGCATATGTAATGCATGGAATGTTGGTTTCATAAACAAATTTACACATGAATTATCCTGTTTTTAAATTGGTAAACTACAGAGGTCAACTCTAGCGTATACACAGGTCTCCATGCAGTATGACTTGCATATAACTAGGTGAGATTAGTGGCAACATCATACAGTTAGTGTATTCACAGGGGTGTACATGGTAGGACACTGCATTCATACAGGTGAATTTCAAAGCAACAAGTGATTTCATTATTTCTTTATTGGATGTTAATTTTAGAACAGTCTGTGCAGCATTGTGAGGCTACCAAAAGGGTCCTTAGGATGATCAAACAAATTGCATAAATGCTCTATGTGCACATGGAAAAATCATTACACTTTTTGTTAATTTGGTCTTGTATAAAGGCCAGGGGAACCTTCTTTCCCCTGTTTTGTTAAGAATTTTCAGAAAAAGAATCTGTTCCAGGTATCACATGTTGGGACCAACATCTTTGGCAGCTGGTGAAGCCCCTCCCAAAGGAGGGTCTAGAATTTCAAGAAGTCTGCTTCCCCATGTGGGGAGAAAAAGAACATTTCTCATGTCTCTAGCATTGTGCACACCTTATGTTGTGGATCGTTCCCTTTCATTAGGGAGGTAGAGCACCGCCATAGCAGGTTGCACGGTCTCTTTAGGGAGACATAGCACCACGATAGTGGGTTTCATCCTCCCATCCATGAGGGAGGTCAATGACTGCAATATTTTCAGGAGTCAGAACACTATACCATGATGCACACTATAATAAATCAGTTGAAGATGAAGTCTTTATGATCTGTCACTCATCAGCTTCTTGATATAGAGACAGAATGATTCTACTCACTTAACTCATTAACCCCTAGTGCCACATTTACGGGGCAGGAGGTGGTGGCCTACTTCTGAGCTCTGTAAATTGGGTGGTATTATAGAAAGGTACACAGATGTAGCTTTACGATGATACCAAATAATATGGATGTTCTAGTTGCACTACAAAATACAGAGGAAAAAATGTCACTTTTTGGAACAGAGTTTTTCCAGCCAAAATTCTCTTGAGCTCATGATCCGGTTTTGTGTCTGGATTTTAGACTTTTTGGCTTCAGATCGAAGATAGACCAGTCTGAATTGCACACAGACATGTGAACCTTTGAAAAAATTATGATAAGATGGGCATTGAATATAGAGTGGAAATCAGCGTTTCTAACACAAATAGGCATCAAATAAGCCGGAAATGTCTTCCAATTCAATGTATTATAATGTATTTAAATATATCTCCCAAAATCGATTCTCTACTCGAATTTCAGGCAAAAACGACAATAACCTCTTTGGGGTTTTAATAGATTAACTGAAACATTCAGCTATGCAGTGGAGACAGGATAAGTAATTGCTGCTATTAGAATATAGTTTTTTCTGGTCATAATACTAATTATAATTATGCAATACTTAACCTGCTGCTATTACTGAATGCCCTCCTCCCATCCCACTGATGTCTTGCATAAATTTTGTCTGTAAAAAGATGACATAATATCTGCATTCTGCATGTGACCATGTGATATATAGAGCAGTCTGCAAAAATAGAGTGGAGTCTAAAAGGTAATTTTGACTTTTTCTCCACTCTGCTTGAGGATGTATTCACATTGGACATATGGTAAGTTTTCAGCCAGCAGGAAAATATGTAAGCTACGCAGTAGTGGCGTAGTAGTGGCTGTCGGCTGGAGCCTTTATTATGGTGATGGGGATAGTTGAAGTCACTTGATGTCTGTGGGGATCACCATCTTCCTGTGCTTTGATTACTGGTTGATGCAGAAGATCCTCAGATATTTTTTTCTGTAGTGTTTTCCTTTATCCTTATTTGTTTATCAAAAACCCCTTTGTTTTGACACCAAGGTGTTTTTTAAACTCTTAAATTTGGTCACTTGGTGAAACTATTTTTAATGACCAATTCCTTCTTTGGCTGACTTTGACATGTCTTTGTCTTATCCCATAACCTGAGATGTCTGACCTAAGGACTTACTATATGGGTGGATGAATTTCCTCACCAGTCAAGGGTAGGTTCATGTTTTTCCAGACATGATCAACCAAATCACATCTCTCACAATTAATGGCTTTTCTGGTGAAGACCTCATTTACAACTATCTGAATTGGTAGCTAAATCAGGACAGGTTTCTGACAAGAATCTCAGTTACACCCCAACCCCCATTGATTTATGTACACCTACTCAGCAGATTCAGGATGGGCTGCTCACCATTCATATAAACAAATTGGAAATCCAGTGTTCTTAGCATTAAAGGAGCTTGTCAGAGAGATCTTGCTAGGATTTTAAAACTAGGAATCCAGGACTCCTATTTGGGGAAAAACAGGTGTCTCACCAGCCAACGTTGCAGTTCCATACCAGAAACATATTTGGTAAACCTGAAGTGGCTAAATTTCCAGATGAGTAGAACCAGTGCTTGCCAGTGAATTTAATTTTCTTTGTTAGATCAGTGACGTATAGCTCTTGTTTGTCTATCAGAGTGAGAGTCAATTATGTCAGTCCAAGCACTAAGCTAGGCATCACATATAGTGTTCCATGTGACCTATCAGTTCTATGAACTTAGTACTCTGCAGAATCTCATTTCAATCTTCATCAATTTGCAGTTTAAATCTAAAATGCTTGTCCAAATTTGCAAACAGTATTTTGTCTCTCAATATGACTTTATTTTGAGGTCGCATGCACTTCCTTTTCGGCTATTTTTGGAAACGAACACAATAATGACAGCTAAAGTTGTTCATTTGATGTACTCTCATACACAAGTACATCACTAAGTCTTTCTGCCTTTGAATTAAGTTATTGTAAATATCAGCACATTTTCCCACTTCACAGCAATAAGTCAAGTCTGAACATTATAATTTGTGCAGCAAGACCACTTGTCCTGACCCTTTAAATGCAGTTGCAGATTTTCTTCTCATCCTTTTGAAGGAAAGAAAATGTTGGTTTCCTTGCCTTTTCTAACACTCCAATTCTCTGGACTCATTACTTTAATGTTGTTGTTGTAATCTGGGTTGTAATTAACTTTGGTCATCATAATCACCAGTTATCAAACTTAATGAACAGAGGAAGTATATATCTGTAGTCCACAGTGGTTTTCTTTGTTGTTAATATTTGTTACTGAAAACCACATTATTTACAGAAATGGAGGTATGAGCAAAATCATACAAAAATAATGCCAGTTTTTTATTTTATAAGCAGCTGTCATGGTTCACATTGATCATGTCTGATTTCCTTTTCTTAATGTACACAATTCAAAAATACTTTTTTTTAGTGTATGAATATTCTATGCATTGCAATACATTGATGTTTTCTCCTGGAAAATTTCTATCCAAATTATATTTAATATATGCAACACTTGATGGTCTTCATGCGAAAGAAAATTATTTTAAAAATGTAGACAAGACAGCTTACTTTTGATTTATTCATAGATAGACCATTACAGGAAGTTTGATTTGAGTTTAACAACAACAGTTGTACTTGAATTTTCCAGGATGTGATAGATGAGTTATTTCCCATTTGTGGCTCAGACAACTACTTTCATAGATATCAATGTTAACATTTGAGAAAATGAAAATATTTTGTACACTTAATGGCTCATTAAAAATATATTAACTTTTTGACTGAAGTTAGTGCAAACCTTCTGTACAATCAAAATTTGTCTGTTTATGTCCCTAAAGCACTGTAACAGTAGAATCAACAGTCTCACATTAGGTAGGCACAGGATAATTTTAGCCTGAAAGAAGAAATCTGTCTTAGTATAGGACACTGATAAATTCCTCAAAAAATTAATAAGTAAATCATTTAATGCCAACTTAACAGTCGCCCAATCTTGAAGAATTAATTATGTAATCTATTGTTTTCCCCCAACTTCTGAGACAAGTACCCAGCACAGTTAAAGATTAGTGTTCCAAGTCCCATAACAGTAATGCATCTTATACACACCCATTGATTTCTGTACATGCATGTACACTTACCTTTGACTTGCATGATAGTTGCATTTCTAAGAGTGCCTTTTATTTCATTGAAAAAGATGTAATTCTTCAGTTAATTTAAGTGTCATCCATTTTAGCCATTTATGAATTCTGTTTTAGACAAATACTTTCTGTAAGATTGGGACCATACTTTATGAAGAAAAATATAAGTTTCATATAAATGGACACATCTTATTATTGTTATATTTTTCTCACTAAAATTTTATATTTTGTCTTTTCCATATCTGATGCCTGGTTCCTGTGTGAAAATATAGTACGGTAAGTAGAGAAATATCTTAAACTTAAATCTAATTTCTGCTTTATAGCAGAAGTCTCCAACTCAAACCACTCACATGAGGACATTTTTGATGGACTAGGAGCCACACCACCTTTGTTATCTCCCTTGACACCTTGTGATGCCAATTATTCAAGCTCAATCCACCTTGAGGACTGAATGAGGGCATTTTTGATGGCCCAATGGCCACACCACCTTATCTCACATGACACCTTGTCATACCATTCATTTTGCAGACTTCAGGATATGGCTTGGCATCCAAGACATCTGCCTTATAGGATAGAATGTAGATAAGTGAATTTTTTCTATAATAATTTGGATTGATCCAGTCATTTAACCAAAATCAATGTTTTTAAAATTGCTATAATATAAAAAAAAATTCTTAACATTGAAATAAGTTCTTTTAGGAATTCAACATATTTTTAGTCAGTGGGAACACATTATAACAGTTGCTAACAATCTTATATGTATTATCTTTTTGGAAGAAATGATATTACACATGCAACATTGTTAAATTTTTTGTACAAATCAGACTTTTGTTTTTGCAAGTCAATAACTCCTGAAAGGTGAGACACAGCGTTTTTTTGCACTGTATTCATGTACATGTAGTAGAAACCAAGTCACTGATAATATTCTATTTTCCAAAATATTTCAGTATTCATTATTCAAGGTTATCTTTGTTGAGCCCACACTAGTACAAAGCAAGACATTGGTAAAAAGCAGTAATTTATCCACTAGTATTGCCCTCAACATTTTTTAAAGTTTAAAGTTAAGTGTTTTCATTTACATAAATTTTTCAATCCCCTTGACAAATGTTCATCACACTTGGCATGAATCTATATTAAGCTATGATAATTCTTTTTTTACATGCCCACCCTCCCTTTTACTGCAATGCCAAGGTCAAAGTCATAGAACATTTGCATTAAAGTTCTGGTTCAAGCTTCTTCATTTATTCTTATTTCCTAAACCAGTTATAGATTCTCATAATTTGGGGTCAAATTCACATTCATAGACAAAATTTGCATTAAGAATTTGATTAGTTTTTTTATTTGCTTAAATTTCTGGAAACTGTTGATGATTAATCATACTTGGGATGAATTGTTTTAAAGTTAAGACAATCTTTCTATGGCATGCACTCTTGCCCCTGTGATATTTAGGTCAAGGTCACATTTAAGTTCATGACAAAGTTTTTTCATTTGTTTCTATTTTCTGAGCCAGCCATCTTATGTTGACTTAGCATTGTACTTTTAGTTTTGAACATCAATAGATGAGAAGCTGTAATGATGAAATTTGTTCATACATTTGATGAATCATTTTGAAGCAAAGGCAATTTATTATGTCACATATCATATTAACTTAACCTTGTTAACTTTGGGTCAAAGTCCCTTGTTTGACAGCAGTGCTTTGATCATGTGCTTGACATGTAGGCCCTGGCATTCCTGTCTTGTGGGTTGGGTTATTTTGGCGTATCTGTACTTTAGTTTACATCTGGTCTTTA
The DNA here is from genome assembly GCA_016746295.1 of Potamilus streckersoni. Classification (NCBI taxonomy): domain Eukaryota; kingdom Metazoa; phylum Mollusca; class Bivalvia; order Unionida; family Unionidae; genus Potamilus; species Potamilus streckersoni. The sequence goes on along the minus strand of JAEAOA010001910.1, from coordinate 4,063,251 downwards.
TTAATGTAAGATATCTCTTATGCAAATAATGATATAGACATAAAACTGAGCCATGCTGGCTTGATGGCTAAGGCATTGGACTCCTGTCCAAAAGGTGAGAATTTAATTCCCATCTCTGGATCAGCTAGAACTGTTGATCATGTTGTATCCCTGGCATGGTCTAAATTTATAACTGTTTTAGTGCTCTTGAAACTTCTGAATATGACTTTAGATAGTCTGTAACTGTGTTTAAAATTTTGTATTAACCCAAGAGATGGGGGGGGGGATTTCAAGCTCTTCCTAGATTTTGTAGTTGTGTTTCTGAAATTTGGCTTATCTTATCAAGGCAAGAGCTGAGGTCCTTTACCCAAAATTCATTTGTAGTTTTGAAGAATATGGAGAGACATCGATCCAATACACCTGGGATAGGGGACTTGCCCCAGGATTATAATTTTGTTTCAAACTGCCCATTACTCTACAATGTATGTTTGTAGACATGTACAGGGCCAGAGAAAAAATAAACCTGACTTATGCATCCAAAACAAACCCTGGCCTTGCCTCTAGAGTATGGAACTTGCCTATGTGACATAGCTTTGCAACTAAATTTATTTTTATAATCATATAAAACAGTAATTGGATATGGTGGCATAACTTATAAGCCTGTGGATATGCAATGACATGATCTTTATAGTTATCTTGATCATGTACATAGATATGACAAGACAAAAAAACTTTTCATGTTGATGCATGTAGTTTGAATGGTTGTAATAAGTTTGTTTTTGTTACATGAATCTGATGATGGATCATTGTATAGTTGTTTTTGTTACATGATGTATGGTTGTATGTTTTTTTTCTGTTATCTTGATGTATGGTTGATACTGTTACATGATGTATGGTTATATGGTTGTTTCTGTTACTTGATATATGGTTGATACTGTTACATGATGGTTATATGGTTGTTTTTGTTACATGATGTATGGTTATATGGTTATTTCTGTTACTTGATGTATGGTTGATACTGTTACATGATGGTTATATGATTGTTTTTGTTACATGATGTATGGTTATATGGTTGTTTTTGTTACATGATGTATGGTTATATGGTTGTTTCTGTTACTTGATATATGGTTGATACTGTTACATGATGGTTATATGGTTGTTTTTGTTACATGATGTATGGTTATATGGTTATTTCTGTTACTTGATGTATGGTTGATACTGTTACATGATGGTTATATGATTGTTTTTGTTACATGATGTATGGTTATATGGTTGTTTCTCTTACTTGATGTATGGTTGATAATGTTACATGATGTATGGTTATATGGTTGTTTTTGTTACATGATGTATGGTTATATGGTTGTTTTTGTTACATGATGTATGGTTATATGGTTGTTTTTGTTACATGATGTATGGTTATATGGTTGTTTTTGTTACATGATGTATGGTTATATGGTTGTTTTTTTTACATGATGTATGGTTATATGGTTGTTTTTGTTACATGATGTATGGTTATATGGTTGTTTTTGTTACATGATGTATGGTTATATGATTGTTTTTGTTGCATGATGTATGGTTATATGGTTGTTTCTGTTACTTGATGTATGGTTGTTTTTGTTACATGATGTATGGTTATATGGTTGTTTTTGTTACATGATGTATGGTTATATGATTGTTTTTGTTGCATGATGTATGGTTATATGGTTGTTTCTGTTACTTGATGTATGGTTGATACTGTTATATGATGTATGGTTATATGATTGTTTTTGTGACATGATGTATGGTTATATGGTTGTTTCTGTTACTTGATGTATGGTTGATACTGTTACATGATGTATGGTTATATGGTTGTTTTTGTTACATGATGTATGGTTATATGGTTGTTTTTGTTACATGATGTATGGTTATATGGTTGTTTTTGTTACATGATGTATGGTTATATGGTTGTTTTTGTTACATAATGTATGGTAATATATTTATGTCTCTGATGATACATACTATAATTGAATTTAAGGTGGTATGTTTTGTTGAAATTTTTTTTTCTTTTTCCAGCACTTTTGGGGACCATGTAAGTAGCCAGTGATTTGTTTGAAATTTATAACTCTATAGTCCTTGATTTCGTTTTGAAGAATTAAATTTATTGATTTTATTCATAATGAGATTAAATTGTGCATGGACCAGTATGAGAAGGAGGCAGAACAATTCACCAGAATAGTTTATAGTGATGTCTAGCACAGGTGCATCATGCCACAGACCATGATGTCCACACCCAGACACATCCTGAAACCAGGCAGCCAAGTCCTAACACTAACCTTTTAATGCTGAGCGTAAAGCAAATCAGCTGTTAGTAACATTTTTGTAAGTCTTTGTTTTGACTTGGCTGGGGATCGAACCCATGACCTCCTGCAGATGCTCTAACCACTACTGGTTCGAGACCAATTCTTGCTGTGTACCAGTTCTCACCATAATAATAACTCGCGACCACATGCAAAATTTTTGTTCCTGTTAAGAAAATAAGAGTGATTATAGCTGACATGCCCAATTGAAAATAAGCATCATGGAAGTTGATTAAGTGAAGAAAATAACAAAAATCGCCACTTTAGCCCCATGTGCCTCCATTTTCAACCGGTGAAATAGTACATTTGCACACATTCCTAGCAAAATTCGTAAAACAAAAAAAATTAGTTTAAATTACAAAGCACAGAAATTAAAATTTAATCAGAAATAAATAATTTTTCATTTAATTAAAGAATAAATATAATTTGATAATCATATGCGAGTAAATCATCAATTGTCAACATATGGTGACAATTGGTACTGACTCTCCCGCAAAGTTCATCACCAGCACCATTGTAAAAAATGGTCCCCATGTAAGAGGTCAAGTTGCTAATTTCACATTTAACACGAGGAAAAATATTGTTAAAGGCCCTCCTTTATTTATTCTATTGCCAATGAGCAAGTTCATGTTGTTAGTGGATGATTATTTTTTAAAAAAGACAGGAAAAAGTGGCGAGAATTGGTCTCCAACCAGTACACCAACAGAACAGTCGGAATGCTGAGTAACCTTTATTATCAAGACCAAAAATTCTTATATTATTAACCTAAAATGAAGGATGGCACATATGGGTCTTTATTTATTAGCTTTAAACCACAAACAGCATTGTCATCTCCCTCAGTTTAGATTGTAGACCCAGATCTGCCATCATATAATATGCCAGTAGATTTGGGTCAATGTTATTAGCTTTACATTATAAGTGCAACAAACCCAGGTCCTTTTATTCAACATTTTGAGTAATAAGTATTTCTCCAAGTTGAACTCTTTCTTTAAATAGAGGAAATGCAGCATTATGATTGATCAATATAATTTGGAGTAAGATTTAGAGCTTCATGATTTAGGGGCCTGATCCTTCAGCATTCAGAATATACTGATTGGAGTTAATCATGTGTATTTACAAGCAAATAAAGTAATGCATTTACTAAACAAGGATATTTAATTTCTATTCCATCAGTTGCCAACTGGGGATTGCCTCTGGCTGCACTGGCTGACCTTAAAAAAGACCCTCAGATGATCAGTGGCAAGATGACATTAGGTAAACCAAGCAAACTAAGCAAATAGGTTATTTGCTTCAAGGTGTGTGTGTGTGTGTAACTTTGCTATTAAAGCCTTTCATGTCTCTACAAATTTCTAGCATCTTTGTTAAACTTGCAAATATCCAGTTGATCGGTTGCCACAAGGCTAGTATTGATAAGGATGAATAACAGATGAAGAGTTTCATCCGACAGTCTGTATGGTATATAGATAGGAAAGATGACAAATTCCAGAAAGGCTGAATTAGAGAGGTTTTTGGAGCTTATTTCTTAATGGTAATGTGGTCATACAAGTGTTCTTGGAGAAACAAAATTTACTAACAAACTGACTTCCATCTTGAAGCATTAGATATGTAGATTAGAATAATTGTTGTTAGATATACATACAACTACCTTTGTATAAGATTTTATGTTGGACAAAAATGTGTCAAATGAAAATGGCTGGAAAATTTACAATTAGCCTTTTATATTTGTCCCTATCAGGCAGAGAACATGGAGCTTATATATTCAATTCAGTTCCCTATTATGCACTTTTGTCTGCAGCATATGGATTCAATTTTGATGATGTTTTTAGTTTAAAGGATGTTCCTGTCCCATGCAGATACTTTGGTAAGATGATTTTGAAGGAACTCTAGAAGATAACCTAAATTTTTGGTTGTACTTAATTGAGTTAGCCATTGTTTTTCTAGGTCATATTGAAATGTACATAAATGTTTTATATGATGAGATTGACTATATGGTCTGGATTTTTAACTCTACTAGTATTGTACCAGAATAGCTTATGGAATGGTCAGGTTTCTGGTTTCCATCCATCCATCAGCACAAGTTTGTTATTGCTCCTACATGACTTCGAGGATTGCAGTGACATTTTACAAAAGCACATTTATCCCGTGGTGTGGTTCCTAGACGAAAATGATGCTGCTTGGACATAAAATAGCCACCACTGTAGCCATCTTCAAAGATTTGTTGTCCTCTTGAATCAAAGTAATATCAACATGGGGTGTGCACCAGAATGATTGTAATGATGTCTTGTTAGTTTGAAATGAAAATGGTGCCCATCTGGCAGCCAATATGGTCACTGAAAATGAAAGAAGTGGCAATTGACTCTAGTATATGAAAATTATGAATAATACTTAATTGTATTGATTCTTTACCCAAGTGGCTCTATTGTTGAAAAATTTAAATCATTCTATCCATGCATGCTCAATCCTATTGAACCACATGACTGTAAAATAATAGAATTATTCCTTGAAGCACAAGTAATAATGAAACATGACATATATACACCAATTAAAGCACTGATTTTAAGAAAAACTACTGAACCTACATTGTTTCTGTCAAGACTGCTGGTATGCAAATATGTTTATCAGCGATTTCAAAACCGCAGATCATTATATCTAATTTTTAAAACATTTTTGTGAAATTCTCAATTATCCATTTACCATGAATCAGCTTAATTGCTGAAGTTCCCGAGTTTCCACAAATAGAGTACTCAGATCATTACCAGTGACATCTTCCTTTTCCTTGATGGTAGCCATCAGCATACTAGTTGTGAAAATATGAATTTGATTCTTCTTTTTATCTCTTGCAAAGTTTAGTGGTTAAAGTTGGTTTGTACATGAAGCAAGAGGAGTGATTCTGTGGGAGGATTTCCACTTTGATGAGCCCTGACATAAAATGTTGACACTGCTTGCTAATTGCATTGAGCAAGTGGCAGCCAGCCAGTCACATATTTAGTTTGTATGTGGAACAGTGACATTATCCAAGCTTTTTGGGATCTAAGTTTTACTGCCCTATGTCACGGTGTTAGCACTATGCTTGTCAAAAAGTAATTGATAACTGCAACTTTATGGACAGTGCTTTAAGTAAGATATCATAGTCATGTACTTTAATAACTGATTAGCTTGTTATTGTTGGTTGCATCAACAACCTTTGATGTTGAGTGCCAGAGATGTTTATAGATGTTTATCAGAAGCTCTGCTGTGTCATGGTAGCCTTCTTAAATTAGAATCACTTTGAATTTTGCAAAGAATGGAGAATCGTGACCTCTTTGAATTAGCATTAGAATGTTGCAATGACATGACAACTGTGCTCATCCTGCAAAGAAGTACTAACTTCACTTTTTCTTTTGCTGAGCTTGTAAGGTTGTTGACTGCTGTCCAATACTTCTTCATTCGGTTGTTTCGTGTGATTTTTAAAATAAATTCTTTAAATTTTCAAAAATAAGTTTCAACTGTTAAATATTAACTCTTCATGTTACACCCTTATTAGCAGATATTTCACAACTGGCCAAGTTAGCCCCATAACAATTAAGGGATCTTGATCTATGATATCACCAGACATCATGGACACTGGTCACAAAGACCTTTCTGACCTTCTGGCCAATTTCAATTGAACTCGCATACATGCTTTGGTCCAGTTTCCAAAGTATAACCTGTTGTAGTATTGACATAGTTCAGCTCAAATCAGCTTGAACCCTTATCAACCACTTTAAAAAAAGCAGCTCTCATACAAAGTGTTTCTTGATAGACCTCACTTCTGCAGTCTTCAGTCATTAATGAACTACATGCCCTTTTCATAGATCTGAACTATCTACATTTTGATCTGATGGTTTGGTTTCTTTTATGATGGAGCATGGTTTTGTCGCAATGAAAAGAATGCTGTCTACTGATCTTTCCCACAAGGAAAGCAGCTTTCCAGGACTTGGTCTGTACTCTGAAAATTTACCTGAAGTGCACAAAGAACATCTTGTCACATCTCTGGCTGCCATCCAGATTGTCACGTAGTGGGGTAAGGGGAGCTAATGTGTAAAAGTTGCTTCCTTTGGTCTATATCATATATTGACAAGATGTTTTTGTGTCTATGGGAGGGATGGATTCTGGAAGCAACAGAAAATAATTCATAACATTAAAGTGATAAACATAATTTAATTAAAAAAATTGCTCTTGTTAACACCTTTTGTTTTCTTACAGCTCTTACCGTATACTCCTGCTTATTCATGAGGTTTGCCATCAAGGTCCAGCCAAGAAACCTTTTCCTTTTTTCCTGCCATTTCACCAATACATGTGCCCAAATCACCCAAGGTTTCAGATTTTGCAATTTCTAGTGAGTATTGAGTGTCAGTACAAAGTTGGCATAATTCTTACCCATGCCAGAACGTTTTATAGTTTTGCAATGTTAGTAGATAGAAAGACTAAGGGTTTCACTTTTCCAGCAATGAAATTAGCTTTCACATCATCAGAATATGATTACAGATGTTTACTGAGCTTCTGAATCAAGCATATAGATTTTATTAAAATCACAACATGTGAAACAAAACTACAAGTTATGAGTGCATAACAGCAGGAAGAAACTACTAATAATGTAGTTATAGTATTTATTTCCTGAGCCACACTAGCTCAGTTGGTTGAGTATTGGACCAGTAATCCAAGGATTATTTGGTTCAATACCCAATCAGGCAAGCCTGGGTTGGATGCCTTGGTATATCATTGCGAAAAGCACCGAGGTCCTGTTTCTTTGGCATGATATAGTCAATAATGTGTTAAAAGTACCATCAAACCAAACATTTATTCTTGAGATTCGCTATTTTTTTTTTTATAACTATTTGTAATCATAAGCATTTAACATCATATATTAGAGGATTTTGAAGTAAAAAGGCTTGAATACTGAATATCTCACAATGTATGAACAAATAGCTGCCAACCGTCACGATTTTGGCATGAATTTCACTACTTTATCAGTCATTCAAGCCACATGCCAAAAAAAGTGCTAGCTATGATATCGGCAAATTGAATCCTTTAATTTTGTCCTTGTGCCCTGGTTAATGTTTGCTCACAGTGGCCTTGGCTATCATCCCAATAATAACAAAATCATAGCACCATCACAAGCGGTTTGGGTATCATCCCAATAATAATAAATCATATCACCATCACAAGGGGTTTGATATCATCCCAATAATAACAAATAGCACCATCACAAGGGGTTTGGGTATCATCCCAATAATAACAAATAGCACCATCATAGGGGTTTCATATAAAGCATGTGAAGAGGAATCTTAATGTTCATCACTCATTCTTATGAAAGCGACTTGTCCTGCTGGTTTTAGTTCACATGACATTATGGTCAAATAAGCCAATATCCCTCATCATTTTTTCCATTGACAGTTGCTTGTTATCACTCTTTAGGTTGCATTTCTGATACAAGTTTGATCAAACTTGAAATGTGGGCTTGTAGCATCATGCTCCCTCACAAGTTCCATAATGATCTGGAGCCACACAATAATTGTCAGAGTTTGTTACCTCTCATTAAACTGTATTTCTAATCCAGTTTTAATCAGTCTTGAAATGTGGGCTTATTTCAGTAATGGGTGAGGTCCACACAAATATTGTGAAGTAATCTTGTATCTGATTGGCTGAATTAATTGAAGGGCTCCCTATGGGCCCCCATTCTGCTGATAAAATTAGTTTATGAAATTGCCTACAATTTATTGCAAAGCTGTTCACATAGCTGGAAGTACATCTGCTTCTGTACTGCAGCAGTTTTTAAGGCTTGTTATAGTTTTTTAGACACATTAAAATATGGCAGACTAAAGGACATTATTTTAGATTGGTTTCCTAGATGTAACTCTATTGCGTTTACTATATACTCCAAATTTTTTTCCCAAGATAATTGCATTAAGTGGGACACTCTTCAGGGGTAATTGGCTAACATAAAGGATGTCCATAATCACTGAAAAAAATGAATGAAATCAGCTAATATGAACAGACTAATCAAAAATTAATTAAAAAAACCCAGCAATGAATTAATTACAACCATATATGTATGTAAAGGAAGAAAATATAAACTACTAGGTATATGGACTGATTATAGTGACTGAAAATAAAAATTTAAGTGTATTCTAATTGCATTTTACAGGACTAAAATTTATCGTAAATTTCTTGGTTGCCATAAGGACTTGTTCAGTACAACTCACATGACTGTATTCTTCGAGCTTTAAAGTGTGAGACTTATTCCCCTGTACTCTGGCTCCGAAGTGGAGTGATAAATACTTACAAATCACCATCACACCTCAGCAGTAACATTAATGGCAACTCCACCTTGTAGGTGCCTGTTAACATTACTGATTGACATTTTAACAGCCAATGAATGAAGACAACCCATCAAAAGACTTAGACATTTAGAGCAATTTTCAACCAGATGCCACTTGAAAAATCAGTCATCTAGATACTTGGAAAATTTTTAATAAATGATTTAAAAAGTCTTGTATTTTCTGCACATGTATAGTTAGAAAAGGTTGATTGACTTTTGCAATAATTGTATACTTTTACTTTATTTAGACAAGTCTTCTTTTCTTCACAACAGATAGAAATTCAGAATGAAGAATTGAGAATGAAGTTATCATTGTCATTGTCTTTATATTTCCAGAGAAGTACATGGTCCATTAGCTTTGAGCAATTTTTTTTTATGTTCATGTGGCATCTGCCATAATTATGCTTCTCAAGTTTTAATTACTCCTTTATAATCATGTGATTGGATGTCAGAAGGAAAATATACATTATGTTAAAGAAACTCCTGCATGAGACAACTATCAGAACTTGTGTGATATTTTTTCTTCGGTCAGGTATGAATGCGATTTTGTTGATTATATGTTGGATATTTATTGTTCTTTTCACTGAATTGAGTGCAATATTTCCGACATTCATATCTTCTTTAAAAAAGTATGTTGTATGAACTGTAACAGAAATTAGGACATGACTGCATCTGTAGATTTTGATAACAGTAATGAAAACAAATAGAGTCATCGCACTGAATGTATTAATACAGTTAGCAAGACATTTTCATCATGTTAATAGTATCTAAAATTTGATTTGGATTTATGTTTCATACACTATCTTCATTACAACAAGGAATTGCTTATAATTAACTTACTGTAAAGAGATAAAGATGTAAATAAATTGGTGCCTATTTCTAAGTCCTCTCTGTCAAAACCTTTTTAGAACATGCTTGCAAGGGTCATACACAGTCAACCATATCAATTTAATTGAAACCATATACACTCTACAGTGATCGTTGATTGTGAGAAAGCATGGTGTGCACAGTTATTTTCTGCAAGATGTGACAGTTCAATTAGGACACATGGAGAGATGAAGGCAGGGATTTTTTATTAATCCACTCTACTCACTCTCCACCCTCACTTTGAAGCATGGGGAATTGAAAAATATGTGAGCTGTACTTTGGTGGCGCTCTACAGTTTCGTATTTAGCATAGGGTTAAAATTTTAAAGAAAAAGAGTTTCCCCGGGTTTCCTCACTAGTTATACTGGTTTTTTAAAAGAGACTTTGTATATCTTAGGTATTGTTCAAAGAACCTTTAATTCCCTTTATTTTGATGTATGATTGATGGGTGTAATATGGGTTAGAGAGTATACAGCTTGGCCTTACTGCAGATGTGCACCTTTCAAAAAAGTGCTATCTCTACTTGCTCATTTTCACTTCTCGATCTTCAGAGGTAAATTGTAAAAAAAAGAGCCGATAACTTTTTTTACATTTTATGTATTTGGTAATTCAGTCATTGCACTTTTAGAAGCTGGCATTATCTAGTATGGCAAAATTCATTTTCCATATTTTAATAGCTGCCAAGAATAGTGTACTTTAGACAAATTTTGGTTGATTTTTGGAGCACAAGGGAGCAGTCATTTTAGTTAGCAGTGTCCTAAGCTCATTTAAAATTTCCAAAAGTACAATATCCAAAGAAATTTCATCCACATTACATGAAAGTAGTATATAGGTATGCCAACATTCTCTCCACTGTGCATGTTTAAAATGCAAACAACTTCACCTTACATACATCACTCTCTCAAAAGTACATAATAACTGGTGAGCGCCACCATAAAGAGGATATAGAAATTATTATTGTATGATTTAATTTTGATTGTATGGCTGAAATATTTAAGTTGCAAGCATCAAAACAGTCCTTTGTAATAATTGTCCTATATTTTCCCCCTCAGAACAGCATTTATTAGAAACAGAGTCTTAAGCCGGTACAGCCCCCCTCCTCCTTATGATAAAAAGTTAACAATTTTAAAAATGTGCATTGCATTTTGTCAACATAGCAACCAGTGTTATGCTGATTGACAGGAACATGAAACTAACCATATTTATTCCTAAGATGTCAACAATAAATTTTACAGTTATAAAAGGGATATAACAGGTGAGGTTCATAAAGGTCAAAGGTCAAAGGGTAAAATATTAACTAATTTTTTGATATGGAGGAAAGCGAATTTGCTTTGTTATCATTTATTTTTTAATTTCATTGCAAATAAATGAAATGAAACATTTTCACTATGTATTTCTGTTTTTTATTGCAACATTTTTCAATTTAAGTTGACTTTATTTCTATATTCTAAGACTTCTAATTTCCCCATGATGAAGGTCACTACTCACCCAAACATGCCTCATAGCAAAGTAGGTATGCTAGAGCAAAAATAAGCATAATTAGCTTATTTTCATGAATAAAATCTTTCTTAATGTACCATTTTACTCAGAAGATCATACATAATAATATGAAAATAAGAAAAATAATTGCATATATGTTTATATTTGTTTTTAAGGTGGCGCTCTACAGTTTCGTATTTAGCATAGGGTTAAAATTTTAAAGAAAAAGAGTTTTTCCGGGTTTCCTCACTAGTTATACTGGTTTTTTTAAAAGAGACTTTGTATATCTTAGGTATTGTTCAAAGAACCTTTAATTCCCTTTATTTTGATGTATGATTGATGGGTGTAATATGGGTTAGAGAGTATACAGCTTGGCCTTACTGCAGATGTGCACCTTTCAAAAAAGTGCTATCTCTACTTGCTCATTTTCACTTCTCGATCTTCAGAGGTAAATTGTAAAAAAAAGAGCCGATAACTTTTTTTACATTTTATGTATTTGGTAATTCAGTCATTGCACTTTTAGAAGCTGGCATTATCTAGTATGGCAAAATTCATTTTCCATATTTTAATAGCTGCCAAGAATAGTGTACTTTAGACAAATTTTGGTTGATTTTTGGAGCACAAGGGAGCAGTCATTTTAGTTAGCAGTGTCCTAAGCTCATTTAAAATTTCCAAAAGTACAATATCCAAAGAAATTTCATCCACATTACATGAAAGTAGTATATAGGTATGCCAACATTCTCTCCACTGTGCATGTTTAAAATGCAAACAACTTCACCTTACATACATCACTCTCTCAAAAGTACATAATAACTGGTGAGCGCCACCTTTAGTGTGAGAAATTTACTAGCCTAGGTGAATGTTTAATAGTTCTTCTTCATTAGGTGCATGATAACAACTAAAATTTGACTAGCCATCAATCTACTGATAATATGACAACTACTTGTCCAATAGGACATTTGCTTTCTTCAGGCTTGCAGACCACTGCTAATTGTGAGCCCTGATTTATGAAAGTTAATGAGTGTTATTATAGGATATTGTAAAATGTAAAATTGATTTAGCTATTATGATGATTTGGTTAACTTTGAATTAACATTTTTATTTTCCTTTATGTTTGATCATTCTCATTCACTGTTTGTATTTAGAGACATCTGAAGTACAACCATAGTAATTGGGTATGATTATTAAAATGGATGTTTAATAATTCTAATTTTTTTCTAATGCCAGTGAAATAAAGGTATTTTATTTTGAAAATATATATATACTTTTATCCTATTTAAAGTACTGACTTCAGGAATTTACTAGATATGTTGAAAAGAATATGAATTAATGCAAACTTTGCTCCTCTCAGTGAACTGAATTTTTTTGCAAGCTACATTCAACTTTTCTGTGAATTTTTGGAAAAGGGCCCTTCATTGATGCTCAGCCAGCATTGTTTGGTTACTTGTTTATTCTCTCGAGACAAATATCTGATTTTTATAAAACTTAGTAAACATGTTTATATCATAAAAATTTTGGGTGAGATCAACTTTGAGCTCAAGTTACACATGTTCTTTACACCTTAATCTTCAGAAAGAATGTTTCAGCATTAACTAGCAGTTTATGGTGTTATCCTGCATAGATATTGCTTGTTAACACTCTTGAGGCCATATTTCTATCTGATTTTTATCAGCCTTGAAAAATGAACTTGTATCATCTTGGTCTTGTGTGAGTTTGATATTGATCAATACATACTACTGAGGTGTGTCTCATTCACTGGTCTTCTTACTGATTTCCATCAGCTTTGGAATATGGTCTTGTGTCATCAAGATCATGGCACAGCTTGATAGTGATATATCCACACATATTAATGAATTGATCATGCATCTGATTGGCTGAGCTTTATTCCACTCAGGAGACCATATGATCCAGTAGTGATCAGTGTTGAAATATTTGCTTATCTTCAAGTAGTCAGATTATTTTCATATTGTGATTCAGGCATATTAATGAGGTGATCATGCATCAATTTGGTTGAGCTTGTTGCCACTCAGCAAGCTATATTTCTGATCTAATTTTGATAGTCTTGTATTCTAGGCAAGATCTTTACATGAGTTTGTGTATTATTATTATTATTATTATTATTATTATTATTATTATTATTATTATTATTAATATCATAATTATTATTATTATTATTATTATTATTATTAATATATATTATATATTATATATTATATATATATATATATATATATATATATATATATATATATATATATATATATATATATATATATATATAATATTATTATTATTATTATGCATTTTATTCTGGTGGTGATCTCGCATATGAATAGTTGAGTTTGTTAAGTTTCTAGCGACTATTTCAAAAGGATCAATATGAAATGGACATAAAAAGCAAATTGATACTAAGTCAGTATATGCATTTCTTTTGTCATAAAGCAAACTACCATGCTATTGTCATAGAGCAGACTGCCATGTTGTCATAGAGCAGACTGTCATGTTGTCATAGAGCAGACTGCCATGTTGTCATAGAGCAGACTGTCATGTTGTCATAGAGCAGACTACCATGTTGTCATAGAGCAGACTACCATGTTGTCATAGAGCAGACTGCCATGTTGTCATAAAGCAAACTACCATGCTATTGTCATAGAGCAGACTGCCATGTTGTCATAGAGCAGACTGCCATGTTGTCATAGAGCAGACTACCATACTATTGTCGTAGAGCAGACTGCCATGTTGTCATAGAGCAGACTGCCATGTTGTCATAGAGCAGACTGCCATGTTGTCATAGAGCAGACTACCATTTTGTCATAGAGCAGACTGCCATGTTGTCATAGAGCAGACTACCATTTTGTCATAGAGCAGACTGCCATGTTGTCATAGAGCAGACTGCCATGTTGTCATAGAGCAGACTACCATGCTATTGTCATAGAGCAGACTGCCATGTTGTCATAGAGCAGACTACCATTTTGTCATAGAGCAGACTGCCATGTTGTCATAGAGCAGACTACCATTTTGTCTTAGAGCAGACTGCCATGTTGTCATAGAGCAGACTGCCATGTTGTCATAGAGCAGACTACCATGCTATTGTCATAGAGCAGACTGCCATGTTGTCATAGAGCAAACTACCATGCTATTGTCATAGAGCAGACTGCCATGTTGTCATAGAGCAAACTACCATGCTATTGTCATAGAGCAGACTGCCATGTTGTCATAGAGCAGACTACCATGTTGTCATAGAGCAGACTACCATATTGTCATAGAGCAGTTTACCATGTTGTCATAGAGCAGACTACCATGTTGTCATAGAGCAGACTACCATATTGTCATAGAGCAGTTTACCATGTTGTCATAGAGCAGACTACCATGTTGTCATAGAGCAGACTACCATGTTGCCATAGAGCAGACTACCATGCTATTGCATGTGCATTAGTTGTCCAGTTTGTTTAAGGTATTCCTAGAGAAATTTTGAGTTCATGCTTTGTGTTTTGGATGTCTGACAATGTTGTGTCATCTGCATTGAGATCTGTAGATGATACTGAGTCCCTTAGTACAAGTGATAGGTCATTAATAAATAAAAAAACAGTAATGGACATAGAATTGAACCTTGTGGTACTCCACATCTAATTATTCCAGGTTCAGACAGAACATTATTTATATAAACATGTTGTGTTCCCTCATGAGAACATGTTGTGTTCTCTCATGTGGGTTGTATTCAGCATGAGGTAGCCAAGGTCAAACTATCTATAGTTTTTTCCCTAATGCACCACTAGGTTCACTGATGAAAGCAAATCCAAGATAGATAATCTACTATAAATAGACACTAACCTAGAAAAAATTGCAGCCACATTTGCTGGGTCTGAAAACAGTCAGAAAATTGATAATATGTGTTTGCTAGTAAATTTTTCTCTCAAACTTTGTATCATCTGCTTCAGCCAACAATTAAACAAGCTTGCCACACACAAAGATCTAAAGATTATAGTTCAGTTTTATATTAAGTTTTCTAAGCAAAATATACCTCTGGGATACCAACAGCAAGCAAGGATAGGCTTGTCAATCAGACGCCTACATCAAGGCAGTTTGCTGGCATCATATTAAGGAATTTACAGATCCTTATGTTACATCAAAATCTAGCTGAATTCTAACAGGAACAGAATTAATATCGCTGTCAGATTAATATATTTCCGGAAATATGAAATAAAATCGATGAGTATAAATATAAATTGCTGGTAATTTCAAGCAAAAACCACAGGAGTAGAGTATAAGGAAAGGGGTATCTAAGTCAAAACATATTTTGTATGATGATGATGGTGATGATTCAATGAGTAGTCTTTGACAGGTAATCAATAATGAAATTGTTTTCATATCTGGTTAGACTAACATGGGGAAGGCTGACAGGGTAATCATGCTGTCGTCCTAATACAAAATAGGGTTTAGGCTGAGACACCCCCTCATACTCTACTACTGTGGTCTTATGCTAAAGCTGAGACACAGTGATAGAGCCAAATGCTGAAACTACTGTAGAAACCTACAGACCAACTACTATAAAATTTGAAACTTAAAGTCCCTCCCTTAAATTATGCTCAAGAGTTGCCCAATCAACAATGCATGAAGTACATGCATGTGCGTGCACACACACACAAACACACACACACACAGAGGATACCATTATTACATGTGAAAATAGGACAAAGTCAAGACCAGAATGAATTCCACTTTATATGTTAAGATACATTATATTAAATTAAATTAAAACTGATTAGCTTGTAATTCTTATTGCAATATCTGAAACATTTATATTAACTTTTCAACCCTGAAATTCTTTCATACAGTATGGTTACTGTTATTTTCTTTTGTTGAAAGGGAGAACAATAATGAATAATCACAGCAGTCTGCTTTATGACAACAAAATGGTAGTCTGCTCTATGACAATAGCATGTTAGTCTGCTCTATGACAACAATATGGCAGTCTGCTCTATGACAACAATATGGCAGTCTGCTCTATGACAACATGGCAGTCTGCTCTATGACAATAGCATGTTAGTCTGTTAGTAAAACTAAAATATTACTTATCTCAACACATAAAATAAGAACAAAACTAGATAGTGATGAACTATATCTGAAATGGAAGGAAAAAAGGTTGCAAATGGTCTGTCACAATAGTCTACTTGGTGTTTTGGTAGATAATAACCTATCATGGACTGAACATATCAAACATATCAGTAAAAAAAATCAATTCAAGTTTATGGCTTCTCAGTAGGATAAGATACTTTCTCCTGGAAAAGCATATAAAACTATTTTATAATAGTTACATACAACCCTATTTAGACTACTCTAATACAGTAATGATAAAAACTTCAGCAAAGCTTGCACATCTCTAAAAAAGAGCTTTTGAGTTAATATCAATCCAGAAAGAAAGCAAGTAAAATTTAGCTGGTAAGTTAAAAATATTTCCTATTAAAGACCAAATCTGTTTGAGAAAAGCCAAATTAATGTACTGGATAGCCAATAATAGTGCTCCTGAATATTTACAATCACCATTCAAGTATAGACTACCTGGAAATACTCCTCACCTGCTATCAAGGTCTACCAAACATTACAAAATTCCCAAACCAAATAAGGAATTATTTAAAAAATGTTTCCAATACTCTGTATAGTACTCCAGTTGAGATTAGAAATGTCCATTCTATTTCCTTTTTTCAAACCCAATATATACAGTGGCTTCAGAAATGCAGCAAAAATAAGTAAATTCCTTTGAATGAGGGCCTCAAGGTAGATTAGTTCTTAACTAATTGAGTTATCCTCTTTAAAAAAAAGTCATAATTATCAAATGTTTATTCTTTGCAATTTACACTTGATCCTGCATTTACTGTAAACAAGTACTCGTATTTCCATATGTATGTTGTCAGCTCTGAGGAACCATATTCAGGTCTGACACTACTTCAGACGTATACCTGTATAGATCTGGCATGCGGTGATTTACTATGATTGTAATCTCTAATGTCTCTTAATCCTTCATCAGTCAGTCACAATAGAATTTTATCCTTTTATTCTAAATCCAAAAATGGAGATCGAAATAGCTGATATTGATCTGCTAGAACTAGAACATGTTGAGGAAGAAGGAGCAGTGAATATAATTGCTCAAATGAAAAAATTAACTTAAGGTTCACCTGGTTTAAATAAGAACAGTGACAATTTTACTTTAGTTGCAGGAATGAGGGGACATCAGCTGAGATATACGATTAGAGACTTTGATAAATGGCAATTAAAAATTGAAAAGTTTTTTAGATAAATATGTTACTCGAGCTAGATAAAGAAAATGTTTTGTCGGTCAACAGATCTAACCTTGTAAAAACAAAATTTAATGGTGATAAAATACCAGAGCAAGACTGACTAAAACAGATTCATGATGAACTTGACAAACTAGCTAAGATAAGAAAACACAAGTTTCTTCAAAATTGTAAGCTCAAAGACACATTGGCTAAACGTCAAGCATTTTGTGTGCTAGTCATGGACTACTATGACAAAAAGATGCTGTTAGAAAAAGTAGATAATAGTAATGACACTAACCTGCTAACAACAGTATATCTAGTTCTGAATGACTCTTTTGCCAGCAATAACAAAAAATATAACATATATCACATTGATGCTGTATTAAATGCAGTATCAGAAATTGAGTCTAGAATTGAGTTATATGATGATATTGAATGAGATATTTTATCAGGAACTTGACGAAATTACAACTGTAAAACCTAGTATTGATGAATTTTATGAAATACATGAATGAAATTACAATGGTAAAACCTATTATTGATGAAGATTATGAAAATTCATGATAGTTCAAAAACAATTACATTGAAAATTATAATAAAAGAAGTTGGAAAGTTACTGATAGAAGCAAAATGCAGAAATATCAGAGCATGGTGTGTGTTTGTGATTTTTAACATTGCTTTAACAATTTTTCAGTCATATCGCTACGATGTCTGCAGTGTGGCAGTTTATAGTGATGTCTAGCACTGGGGTATCATGCCGCAGACATGTAGCATGATGTCCCACCCAGTCACATTATCCTGATACCAGGTCGACCAGTTCTAACACTATCCTCTTAATGCTGGGCGTCATGTGAGGCAGCTGTTAGTACCATTTTTGTAAGTCTTTGGTATGACTTGACTGGGGATCGAATCCACGACCTCCCGCATCCGAGGCGGATGATCTAACCACTAAACCACCGACGCTGTTTATCAAATAACATATTGCTAAATACCTAACCTGCCCACCAGTGATATAGATATAGAACAACCAGATATTCACCGTCTTTTGAATTGCAACAGCATATACAAATCTAGTACTTACAAATTTTAAGCTGGGACAGTTATATTATGTTGGTAGTTATATTGATAACACAAAAGATATTGTTTTCATGAGTCAATGATCTTACTGAAATAACAAAGCTTTTGACCCTACATTTTCATCCTCAGTTTTAACAGATATCAGATATGATATCTTATCCTAAGTACATGATAAGTATAGAGATTTTCTTTCTAATCCTGTTAGTAATAAGTTTACTGCTCTAATTAGTAAGGCTGCTGCCAAAAAATGCCTTTACTTTGGCAAATGAAATAATTTCCGAAACAGTTTCATAATAACAAGAAAAGAAATAATCAACTTCAGTCATATTTCATTAATCTGTCAGATAATGATTTGGATAAAACTCGTCAAATACTATAAATATTGCCATCAAAAGCTTTACTGTGTCAGACATGCCAGGAATTAAGTAAAATAATAAGCATGCTAAATTGCATTTTTATGATATTAACAACAGCTGGCAGAACTGCAAATCAGTTGGTATTCCTGAACCCTTGTACTTCAAATGAACAAGGTCGTATGGCATTGAATTTCTAGCTGCCACATAACATTTATCATCTTGTAAGCATGTTAACATAGAAATAAAACTTGAACAGATGTAGATGACTTTATATTCATGTTAGAATAAACAGTTAAACAGAAAAATCAGCACTTTCTGGTGTGAAAATGTTCAATATGTTTTACATGTGCAACAATATTGAGTTCATGCATAAGAAGAATTTATATATATATTTATGCTGCATTCTTGTACTCAGCTGAGTACACACACAAATACACACAATGAATTCATGGACATCCAGACCTTTTTAAAGAGTCTGTTTACTCAAGGATAAGGAGAATTTTCTACCATTGTTGAGGCCTAAGCCAAACTATTCATTTATAATTTGATTTTGAAAAGTATGGAGCAACTGTGTCTATGGTTGACCATCTTGCCTTATTTTAAAGATCACAAACACATATACAACATGTACAACACACATATATATTTTAAGTTATAAGAAGAATGGTGTATAACATTCAAAATCCAGCAACTGAACACTGACAAGGATATGACAGATAAACTCCAAAATGTTCTGACCATTCCAGTATTTTTTCTTGATATGGCCATTATTCTCTCTCTCTCTCTCTCTCTCTCTCTCTCTCTCTCTCTCTCTCTCTCTCTCTCTCTCTCTCTCTCTCTCTCTCTCTCTATAAATATTAAATTGCTTTCAGGGCTATCAAATCTTTAAATTGATGACATGAGAAAAAAGATGGAAATAAAGAATTAGTACAAGAGGAGCAAACTGAAATCAATTAAGGAAAACATTAAAAGAAAAACCTAGACTGTATGCAACTACACAACCCATTATTAAAAATTGTCGCAAAATGTGATCAGAATATAAAGATAATACAAAAAAATGGGCAACATTTGAATGTCAATTTGTTTTAGGAGAGGATAAAAAAAGCATTTTTGATGCTTTGTACCTGAATTGTGCATCCCATATGGCAAGAAACATGAGGGATGAGCTAAGAGCATGGTTTGTTTTCATTTTTCTTTCCATTAAGGAGGAAGACAAATGAGAATAAATTTTAAATTTGTATGCATGTTAGTTGGTTTTAAAAAGTGTATTCAGTCAACAATATAAAACATGTTCTCATTTGTGCTGGTAATTTTTGAAGTCTTTGAAGATGTAAAAATATGGTAAAATTTGTGGTTTTTGACAATGATGTGCCCATTTACTTAGGAGAAAAATTAAATGTTGATTTCAATGTTTCACTATATACTAGTATACACATTACTGTGGACATATTATCCTTGTAGTACGTATGAAAATTATTTTATGCATTCCTTATAGCAGAAATATCAGTTTAGTTGTAGTTATTACTTGATTGTTATAGAGATGCAAGGTACCAGGAATGCTGACAGAATTAAATTTTCTCATTTTTCATATGGTTCGTATATGACAACCAAAATGATATTTCAGTAAAAGGTTTTTTACACATACTATTATACTCTGTTTTGAAATATCTCCAATTTTAGCACAAAATGATGTAATGAGTACATGTCTATGATGTGATATTAACTAATTTTCAAAATTTAATTGCGATTTTAGGTGTTTCAGATGTTGATAAATTTGTTGTAGTGGTATTATCAGATCAGCTACTGTTGTGAAAATTTGTAAATTTTGGGCCTTACACTACTTATCCCTAATTTGTTAGAGTCATACTTGTGGTGAATTTGTTAGAGTCATACTTGTGGTGAATTTGTTTAGTCATACTTGTGAATTTGTTAGTCATACTTGTAGTGAATTTGTTTAGTCATACTTTTGGTGAATTTGTTAGTCATATTTATGGTGAATTTGTTAGTCATACTTGTGAATTTGTTAGTCATACTTGTGAATTTGTTAGAGTCATACTTGTGGTGAGTTTGTTAGAGTCATACTTTTAGTAAATTTGTTTGAGTCATACTTGTGGTAAATTTGTTAGAGTCATACTTGTGGTGAGTTTGTTAGTCATACTTGTGGTAAATTTGTTAGAGTCATATTTGTGGTGAATTTGTTAGTCATACTTGTGGTGAGTTTGTTAGAGTCATACTTGTGAATTTGTTAGAGTCATACTTGTGAATTTGTTAGAGTCATACTTGTGGTGAGTTTGTTAGAGTCATACTTGTGAATTTGTTAGAGTCATACTTGTGAATTTGTTAGTGTCATACTTGTGGTGAGTTTGTTAGAGTCATACTTGTGGTAAAACTATACTTCAAGTTGCTTTACATTTTGTTAGTTCACACAATAGAATCAGTCTGAATGATGTTTTTCTGATAGATTCACATAAATCTATTAAAGTAAAAATATTATTTTAATCAGTAAAATAGAAAATTATTAAAGATTAATGTATAATGATTTTTGGTATAATTTTATTTCCAGCTACATAATGTCAGAGGAAGACAAAAAGAAGTACCTAGCCAAGTTGAATGAGCAAAAGTTAGCAAGCAAGCCATAGGAATATTGTGAAGTGCAAGTCCATCACAAAGCAGAATCCTGAGCTATCAAAAAATCAAGGAATTAAACAAATATGTTAAAGACAAAAAAGAACAAGCCTTACATAAAGCACAATATTTAACCAAACTCTTTAATTAGATGTCACTTGTTTTTGTGCTTGACCATGAATTAGTGGTACCGTAACTATAATTATAACAAAGTTTTGTTGTTATAGATGAATGTACATGTTCTATTTTTTTTTTCAATTCTTTCTGTCAACATAGAGTTTAAATTGTTCAAGTTTAACTATCCATATAAAATTTAGATGGTTGTGTTTATGTTCAAATGTTTTATTATTGCAAAGGAATATCGCATTCATGGAAAAACAGTTTTTTTAATTAGCTGTTCATTTTTGGTGCCAATTTATCTGTAATACCATGAAGGGTACACTAGCTGCTAATTATAAAATATTTGTTATGACATGAGCATTAAAGCCAGTGTTGGCTTTTTTTAAATATATTTGTCAACACTGGAAAAAAATTAGAAAAAGTTATTTGTTTATCAAACAGTCATACAGTTTTATGGTTCATAATGAGTGTTATGTATCTTGGGTTTTTTGTTGTAGGTGGGGGATTTTTTAACTAGCAAAGTAACAAAGAATACTTGAGCTGCACATACTGAGATATTTTTGATGCAACTCTGTTAGTACTACACGCTTACACCCAAATGAGGTCACTGTGACCTACAATTTATTCAAGATTGTTCAGTATCATCAGTGAATGTAATATTTCTTCTGGCAACAGTGTTTCACAGTACACACTCAAACTATTTATAAAAGAGGATATAGAATAAAATGTACTAAATGATATGAAATGCTGCAAAATAAACATTTTCTAGTTGTTTTTGTTTCCTGTGAGATGACCATCAGGGCATTTTAAACATGTACAAACTTTCTACTTATACCCATTGTTTTTACCTAATTAACTAACACAATCTTTTTATAGAAACAAATTTGAATCTGTCAGAGATAAAAATTATTTATCTTTGAACGATTTTTTTTCATTTAAAATTTAATTTACATTTTAATTTGTTCTGGTAAATATTTCTTCCACATGATAATTGTTTTCATTTATACACACACACACACACACAAACACGCACACACACACATATAAGATCATTAATGCAATTTTTTCCCTAAAATATTTTAACTAAATACACACAACCACCCACCCCCTTTTTAAATGCAAGTTAGATATAAATTACATCATTTAACTGTAAAGTTTTAAAAAGAAATTATCCAAGAGTAGACAAATTGAAAACAACGAAAGCATGATCTTGCATGTTTCTGCTTGGTACTTGGTTACATTTGGGAGTAAGATGACATAAGGACATGTTGTGTTTAGTTTCAACAGTCATTAATGGTTTTGCTTGAGCAGACAACATCAGCAACTAAAAGGTGCAAAATTCATGGACCTAAAAGTGAATTTGGAGGGGTGTTAAATAGCATATCCTAATATAGTGTGATGCACATAGTGTTTAAGTTTTGGCAAAAAATGGTAATTAAAGCATATCACATATCAGATATTTTGGTGTCTTTGATCAATGCTTAGTGGAAACTTAAAGGAAGACTCATTTTCATTTATTCAGGGATTTTAGCCTATCTTGCAATGGATATATGCAAATGTACAAGTGATGCTTTTTTTGCAAACATTGACTTGTATGTCTTTCTATTTTTATGTATATGATACTATTGTAATTCATGTCTGGAGACTGTTTTTGTTATGCAATATGGCTGCTGATTCACAGCTGTAAATTATGATTAACTAACCTTGGTTGAATGGTAAGGCCTCACATGAATGCATCAATTTCAATTCCCTGAACTTATTCACATATATAATCATATTGATTATTGGCTCATGACCACATTCATGTTTTCATATTGTACATCCATATCTATACAGAAGTCCCTTTCAGACAAGTGCATCTGGAAGTAGTAGCAGATATTTATTCAGTAGTAAACTTTGCACATTAATGACTGTGTATTATATCTTATGATAGGATATTTACAATGACTTAACTACATGTCATATATGTGAAAGGTTTAGGGTTTAAATGAATTGAAATTGATGCATTTCATGAGAGACATAATCTATATTGGCGTAACAAGGTAATTTTTCATAATCTATGCTTGTACTACTAGTTGTCATTCTATGGTCACACAAAGTCAGTGACTATGGTAAAATATCTCTAATATAAGTGGACAATGATAACTGCTCCAGAAACAGCTGATTTTAAGAATAAAGATTTATGTTTAAAATAATTCAAACACAACTTTATTGTATTTATGTACTCATTATATTACGTCTTCTTTCATATAATAGTTAAGAATTCTCTTGTATTTAATGTTATATGAGTTTTATGCCTTGTTGGGGTATGTATGTCATTTAATGGTATGTCAGCACAATACTGGCTATATTCCGTCTGTTAAAAGGTGAAATTTTGTATTATAAAAAGATAAGAGAACAAAATTTACAATAAAAATAAACAAATTACAAAAGGAGCTCAGAACTGTTTCATACAAGGGAGGTATGTATTTGTTCATTACATTCTGGATGAAGTCAAATTTGTAATATTTGTGTTCATAGGTAGGGCCTTATTGAATATCAGGCTTCCTTTCAGCGGAGTGAAAGATACGTCAATAAGGGCAATAATTACACTTGTAGTGAAAGGAACATTGGTTTCACATGCAGTAATCAAGATCATTTTATCTGCAATCATTCCTCCCAAAAGAAGTAATGTGTCTGTGGTAAAAGCTGTGCTTGACAGTAGTTCACATGCCACACCCTAGGTTACAGGAAAGGGGAGGTTATTAATTGAGGGTCAAAATTGAGATAACTCAATTTTATTGAGTGAAATTTATAGAATACTTCACATGCATTGGTATAGGACAGGAAAATGTCACTGATGGGTCAGACGTTTGTGTAAAACATCAGGCTTTCAGATGCTAAGAATAGAAAATTATATACAACACCAATTTATAAAGAATGGTCATGTTTTGATTATCATGATCACATTAAAATGTATCTGATGAAAGACGGCATTCACATGACAAAAGATAAGATATCCTCTACATGTTCTACAATGGAAAATATTTCATGCACAGATTGGTATATAAGAAAATGTGACACTCTCTGTTTCTCTATACAGAGTCTTTGATAATACTCATCATTTTAATATTTTAAATTAATGTCTTTGAGATGTTTATTTGTAAACTCCAATAGTTCCTAAATCGATCATTCCTTTTAACTTGGAAGTATGGTATATAGCATGAATTAAATAAATGTAATATGCATGCAAAAATAATCCCACAAAGTGATATAAATTCGCTATTTTGCACAGAACATCAGTTTTTATGGATGTCATGGTGTCTAAAACTACATATTTAAGGATCCAACTATATGATGATCCTTCTGTGGAAACAATATGAAGCCTTCACCAATCCATGATCTTTTTATCCTTCTGTGGAAACAATAGGAAGCCTTCACCAATCCATGATCTTTTTATGCTTCTGTGGAAACAATAGGAAGCCTTCACCAATCCATGATCTTTTTTCTTCTTCCAAAACCATGAAAATTGATGTCCTTGAAGATAAGTGAATTCACAGTATTACATATGAATCATTGTTTCATATAAGTGAAATGTTGATGTGGTTGGACTGGCTTCCTACTAGTGTTGATGTGGTTGGACTGGCTTCCTACTAGTGTTGATGTGGTTGGACTGGCTTCCTACTATTTCTTATTAGCTTTTGTTATGAAATGAATGCATTATTTCACAATCAAAATTACATCTTCACTTTTTGATCATTTGAGGCTTGCAAAAGAAGATCAAAGAGTAGCAGTCATGAGTAATTAGTAATTGAGAAAAAAACAACCCAATTACTAATATCAATATTTTTATTTCTTGCATGTAGTGCTTGATGGAAGTATTTGCATTTTTTATCTCATGCACATACACGTCATAAAGGGGAAATACACAAAGACATTTATCTTGTTACCTATGCATGAAGAGGATGATAAGTGGAATTTGTTATGTCAGCAAGATATTGGAAATGGGATATATAGTTAAATATTACATTGCTCATAGACAATTTATTACCTTCTAACCTACCTCTGTGCTCTAAAGGTCAAGTTAACCTCATATGTTTCCCACATTTATACAGAGGAGACATTATGATGGTTAATTATTGTAAATGAAGAAGTGACAACATAAGGAATCTCCTTTTAAAAAAATAATTTTATTGCTAATGAGAAATGACATGACAAAATATGTCTTTTCTGCATGCTTGAGTGCAGAATATTGCTTAACTACACTTTACATTAGAGATTATTTTTTAATCTTGGTTGTTGGAAGATGTGCAAAGAAATGCAGCATTTTAGACTGATTTGTGGTCAAAGCCAGGAATAGGTGTGTAGTCAGACCTAGCTGTTTGGTAGAACTAACAAGAAACTATAGTGACAGTGTTACCTTTTGATTTCTAATTAAATTCATACTTGTACTTATTATTCATGAAGTGACAAAACTTTTATTGAAACCCTAACCGGTAAATGTTCCAAAAACAACTTTTTTATTTAATGTTGATGTTAGCTAGTTTGAACTCCAGAATAAACTTGCTGATTGATTGCAAGTGATGGTATGAATTACTAAAATACAAATTGTATTGTTATTTATATATCACTCCTATTATATTGTTTGTATTCAGAGAGGTTTGTTGTTACACTTAGGACATAAAAAAAATTAAAAAGTTTTATATCTTTGTGATTTATTGAGTCTTTTGTTTATCTAATAAACAGTAGTGAGACATTGATATCACTTAAACCAAGCCATGATAAATCCACTAAGCATTGATAAATCCACTAAGCCATGACAAATAACCCAAGCCATGATAAATCCATTAAACCTTGATAAATCCACTAAGCCATGACAAATCCACTAAGCCATGATAAATAAACTAAGCCATGACAAATAAACTAAGCCTTGATAAATCCACTAATCCTTGATAAATCCACTAATCCTTGACAAATCCACTAAGCCATGACAAATCCACTAAGCCATGATAAATCCATTAAGCCATGATAAATCCACTAAGCCATGATAAATAACCCAAGCCATGATAAATCCACTAAGCCTTGATAAATCCACTAAGCCTTGACAAATCCACTAAGCCGTGACAAATAACTAAGCCATGATAAATCCACCAAGCCATGACAAATAACCCAAGCCATGATAAATCCATTAAGCCTTGATAAATCCACTAAGCCTTGACAAATCCACTAAGCCATGACAAATAAACTAAGCCATGACAAATCCACTAAGCCATGAAAAATTCACTCAGCCATGACAAATAAACTAAGCCATGACAAATCCACTAAGTTATGACAAATAAACTAAGCCATGACAAATAAACTTAGCCATGACAAATCCACTAAGCCATGACAAGCAATGACAAACTAAGCCATGATAAATCCACTAAGCCTTGACAAATAAACTAAGCCATGATAAATCCACTAAGCCTTGACAAATAAACTAAGCCATGATAAATCCACTAAGCCTTGACAAATAAACTAAGCCATGATAAATCCACTAAGCCTTGACAAATAAACTAAGCCATGATAAATCCACTAAGCCTTGACAAATAAACTAAGCCATGATAAATCCACTAAGCCTTGACAAATAAACTTAGCCATGACAAATCCACTAAGCCTTGACAAATAAACTAAGCCATGACAAATCTACTAAGCCTTGACAAATAAACTAAGCCATGACAAATTCACTAAGCCTTGACATATAAACTAAGCCATGACAAATCCACTAAGCCTTGACAAATAAACTTAGCCATGACAAATCCACTAAGCCTTGACAAATAAACTAAGCCATGACAAATCCACTAAGCCTTGACAAATAAACTAAGCCATGACAAATCCACTAAGCCTTGACAAATAAACTTGGCCATGACAAATCCACTAAGCCTTGACAAATAAACTAAGCCATGACAAGCAATGACAAACTAAGCCTTGACAAATAAACTAAGCCATGACAAATCCACTAAGCCTTGACAAATAAACTAAGCCATGACAAATCCAAGCCTTGACAAATAAACTAAGCCATGACAAATCCACTAAGCCTTGAAAAATAAACTTAGCCATGACAGATCCACTAAGCCTTGACAAATAAACTAAGCCATGACAAGCAATGACAAACTAAGCCATGATAAATCCACTATGCCTTGACAAATAAACTAAGCCATGATAAATCCACTAAGCCATGACAAATCCACTAAGCTTTGACAAATAAACTAAGCCATGATAAATCCACTAAGCCATGACAAATCCACTAAGCCATGACAAATAAACTAAGCCATGACAAATCCACTAAGCCATGACAAATCCACTAAGCCTTGACAAATAAACTAAGCCATGACAAATCCACTAAGCCTTGACAAATAAACTAAGCCATGATAAATCCACTAAGCCTTGACAAATAAACTAAGCCATGACAAATCCACTAAGCCTTGACAAATAAACTAAGCCATGACAAATCCACTAAGCCTTGACAAATAAACTGAGCCATGACAAATCCACTAAGCCTTGACAAATAAACTTAGCCATGACAAATCCACTAAGCCTTGACAAATAAACTAAGCCATGACAAATCCACTAAGCCTTGACAAATAAACTAAGCCATGACAAATCCACTAAGCCTTGACAAATAAACTAAGCCATGACAAGCAATGACAAACTAAGCCATGATAAATCCACTAAGCCTTGACAAATAAACTAAGCCATGATAAATCCACTAAGCCTTGACAAATAAACTAAGCCATGACAAATCCACTAAGCTTTGACAAATAAACTAAGCCATGATAAATCCACTAAGCCATGACAAATCCACCATGCCATGACAAATCCACTGTCATAAAATTGTACCATTTTACATTAAAAGGTCTTCAGATTAACAAGTATACATAGTCAAACCTGTCCTAATGGTCACCTGTACTCAACAGTCATCTGTTCACAACAGCCATTCTTATTCCCCCACATGTCCCACAGATATCCTATATAAATGTCCTGTATTCAGTTGTCACCTGCCTTAAGCAGTCACTATAGTGAATCTACATTGACCATTCAATCTATGCAAACTGAATTTTAGTTTTAATGAGAAAGACATTGATTAGATAAATTAAATTTTATGTGAATCAATGTGCAAACATTTCTTATCTTGTTCTTGAAACTCCAGTCAAGTTGACAGTGTATCTCACAAGTGTCACTATTTCACATTTCAAAGCAAGGTAATTTTTATACTTAGAAGCAATTTAATTTGTTGGATGGTGGGAAAAGTAGTGCCACTCCAACAGAAGTGGAAATCACCATTCCAATGTGACTATCAGGGGTCACTGAATATTCAGTATGTGTTTCTAAGGACTGATGAAATTTCTTCATGGGTCACAATTAATAGCCATATATGGTTACCTTTGATTATTTATTTTTTTCCTCCAGGGTTTTCACATACGTCAACTGTCTTTTAATCTTGGTGGGATGAACAAGTAACTAATCCAGATATTTTTATAGCAAGAACAAACATAGATCAGTATGTATTTTTTAAGTTGGTGATGATTTCATTTATAAAATGGATTAAAATAAGCAGGATTAAATAATTTTGTGTAAAACATATTTAGAGAAAACATCATGTACCCATAATTATGATTTTGTTGTAAACTGCACATAAACCAATCATTCTAATGTATTATTAATAATAATAATAATAATAATATTGAGTGCATGGTATTTGTTCAATAACCAATTTGAAAAGGTAACCCTGTCTACATGTGCAACAACCAGTTTTGCCTTTTCCATGAGTGGCCACTAATGACCAGTTTGACTGGCTTACAACTGGGCAGTGTTTTGATGATTCTATAACTTTGAAAAGTTTTCACTTGGATCATACTTTCATCCTGTGTGCAGCCATTGGCTGTGATAGTATTACATCTGTCCAGCCAGAGTGTAACCAAGGTTAATACCTGGATGGACAGAAGAAAGACAGTAGAACCAACTTGTATATCCATAGTTTGTGTACTTAAGCAAGATGGCATATAAGATTGCTATATTTGTTCCTACTGTGCCATTTTGGCCTGCCAACAAAGTCATGTTTTTATTTGATAAATTCTGACCAGGGTGTATATATTTGTTCCAAATCAATAAATATTCATCTGAAAAGGGAAACATGGCAGCCAATTTTACAGATAATGTTGTTATTGTCAATGTTTTATTAAGGTTTTGACTTTAAAGTGTTTCATTTATCTATGTCGAGACTTCTTGAATGGATTCTGTTTACACTTGAGTGACTCATTGTGAAGCAATGGCAGCTCATTCTGCACTGCAACATTCTTTTAAACTCTTTTGTCCGTGACATTAAGATCACAAAAGAATGTCCTCAAAGTAGATTAATTCTTAGCTTATTGTGTTACCCTCTTTAAATAAAGTTATAATAATAATAATAATAATAATAATAATAATAATAATAATAATAATAATAATAATAATAATAATAATAATAAGATTTATGCTGTGGTTTTGATGTAAGTTTTACATTGACTTGTTTTTTCTTAATTTCCCAATGATTATGCTTATAATTGGGACTTCGAATTGTAAAGCAAGAAATATGAATTTTTGCAACATATTTGCAGACCTCTTTGATTTTTGTTGAAGTTCTTGGTATATACACCAATGCTTTGAGCTTTACTTGACATATAAACCATGACTATTTAAAACCAACTGATGTTCTATTTACCAATTTCAAAAATATTTGTGGTCCGTGATGACTATTTTTGGAAACTGAAAATGACTGTCATATAAGCAGATTTGTATGCATACCTAGTTTTGTTTGGCAAATTATTCTTTATTTAAATAATCTCTTCCATAACAAAATTCAAAGATTTATGTTTTGAAGTTTGTGTTTTCATCCAATATCTAGTTTAGTTCTTTGATTAAATATAGATGACCTAAAATTTTACTTTCTAACTTTCTCATTGAAAATTTTTTTATATGCTTTTTTTAAATCCTTTCCTCCTTAGTCATCCTATTCATTGTATTCCTGAATTAGATAATTTATATCACCAAGTATATATGTTTCTTTCTTCTATACAAGAACATTTTCCACTTGTTTCAAAAAGTTATCATTCCAAATTGCCTTTGAGGAAGGTGGCCTATAAATGAAATGAACTATGAATGATTTTGCATTATTTGCATAAATTTCCACCCATATACTCTCAATTTCTTGTGACTCCAAGTCAAGTCACCTTTTTGCATTTACATCTTCCCTAATGTATACAACAAGACCTCCCCCTGCTGTCTCTCTGTCCCTGCATAATGGTTTATTGTAGCCTTGACAATGAAATAGATCATCTTTGTGGTTAGCATTTAATTTGGTTTCAGTGAGTCCTAAAACAGGTATATTATTTTCCTTGGAAGACAACATTAACTTAATTTGGTCTATTTTTCCCACTATACCTTGTACATTTAAGTGACCTATGTTTAAACCTTTTGTACTAGTATATAGAAAATTGTCTGATAACAAACAAAATCTCAGTAGAAATTATGGCTTCTTACATTAGCTATTTACCTGTGAAGAAACTCCATTATTCAAAGAATATAGACAACATATACTCTGAGGAAAAAATAGAGGATTTATTACAGTCTTCAAATGTTAATAAATAAATAAATATAACAGAATTTTCTTTTTCTTTTATTATTTTACCTCTATTTCATTACATGTATTTCTAACCAAGTCTCAACAATTGGTATTAAATAATAACACATATTGATCAAATAGAATTTTCTATTAAGATTTCAGAATAATCATAAGGCAACATTCAAATCATAACAACAAACATATTCAAATAAATATAATTATCATGTGAAATGGATGCCCATTTATATTACAAAAAAAATTATAGTTATACAAATGTGCTGAAATAGCATAAGATTTATGGAGGCCCTATATCCCTACATGCAAGTACTCTACACTTTTATTTTCTTGAATCTCAAAATTTACTAAACATTAATTTTGTAGAAATGAACATGTATTTTCCAATATGAATTCATTCAATTAATTTCTATTTAGAGAAGGATGGCATTCCCTATGACTTTGGAAGCCAATAGCCAATATATTGCATTTGCATATGAACCCGATGCCAGTGGAAGGGAATCTGACTGGTATGAATGACAACCATTATTTATAACCTTTGGTTGCACTACACAAATGTAACACTCCAAAATAGTACATATTGCTAACAGGTATTTAAGACACTATAAATGTTAAATATCATTAAAATATTGAGATTCAAGACAAATACTGAATGTTGATTATATTATTACACTTTTAATACAAATGTATGACCAAACACTAAAATCATTGTGTCAGACATATAGCAGTAAACATTAGCTTCTAACTGAGTTGATGGTGTGGGAAAATTAAAACATACACTGTGCAGGAGATGTTAAGTGCAATATTTTATTGTTAAGCATAACTTGTTCTATGTAAAAACGTATTATATAAACTGTTTATTGGTGTTCAGTTATGTTTGTACACACTGCATAATGAAAATCTAAGGTGCCTCCAATATATCAATTGCCACCTAAACAAAGATGCTGGATATCTAGAATATATAAATTGTACATAATATCAATCATAAAAATTATTCTTTGGCAAAACATATTACTTAACATTATAGTGTCAAAATACCCATCTGGACATGAAACTAGTATAATTATAATTTACAGCAATCAAACAATGTAAACAAATGATGTAAAACTAAATGCTTACCATGCGATAAGACAATTATAAGTACATATCAACAGACCACTATAAATCTTCCCCAAAAACTCAATAGTTTGTGTTCATATAAGACTTGTGACACAAATTTTGTGTCATATAAATAAGCATATGTTTTGATAGAAAACATTATAAAAGAGTTTCAATGTTATATAAGTATATTTGTAGGCACAGGTAGTACCATAATGAGTACAATGATTCTAATATTGTACAAATTATGAAAACCAAAGATATAAATGTTATACAGCGTATGCTCTCTCTCTCTCTCTCTCTCTCTCTCTCTCTCTCTCTCTCTCTCTCTCTCTCTCTCTCTCTCTCTCTCAAAACATAGTCTTTAAAAAGGGAAATCATTGGAATAAGAAATTGATATTCTAATGAAGAAAGGTCAAGGAGTTTTGGAACGTACTAAATAATTTCAACTTGTTTTATTCTCACTTTGATATACACGGTGTGCAGAGTTATCTCCCATACAATACTCACAGCAATGTCATGACAACTAAAATCAATATGGCGATTAGCAGAAGGAACGAGACGTCTCGTCATAAAATATTTTATGAAAGTATACTATGAAGAGTATGTCATTCGAATGTGAGTAAATTCCATATAGTCATACATTAGCTTATGACCCCATATATCATGAAATTTGCATCACGGAAGTGAAATTCTGGCACGCTATCGCATACGTACCGTGTAAGGCTTGTATTGGTATGATCGCTGTTAAGGTACTCGGCAGTAGACACCACTAGAAGGATTGATTTGTACTTTTACATGTTCCAATTTCGATAGTCATATAATTATGTAAACCTAGGTTTGTGTTGCGTGTTGGTATTAAAATTAGTGTTCCTATTTCCATTCGCAATTGAGTTAGTAATAATGTGTGTGCCAGACATCTATTACCCCTGCCCCATATAAACTGCACTTATCTTATTATAATGGAGACCTTAAGCTACTTTCTCCATGGATTGAAACTTGAAATGTCTTTAAAGTTTGTATTCAAAGTTGGTGTAACAAAAACGAAACCAGGCATCAGTAAATAACACCATAATATATCATCAGCTGGTTGTAGATTTTTAGGGGCATTGCACTGACTTGACAATTGCTCAACCAGCTCAGAATCGCATTATAATAAAGCTGTTTTTTCAGTATCCTAAATTTAATTTCTTGGAGCATGCATAACATGATTTTCTGATTGAATCAGAGGTAATAATTTTTATCAGTTTAGTGCATACTATATGGTCCTAGTAACTCATTTTCATTTTATAGTTTGTTCATGCAGTATTCGCAGTGTGCATTAAGCTAATAAAACTATGTTTGCTGTCTCAGCTGGTAGTTTCAAGAATTTACCTAATAGTTTGATTAGACTAAAAGTAAACAATTATTTGCATTTGAGGACTAACACAAAATCTAAATGAATTTCTTTTAAAACAATAATCTTATTAACATTGTTATTTGATAATCTTCAGTTTCATCTGGTTTATTTTTGACTAGATTGCTTTCTTTTGAATGAAACTGCTATATGGATATTTTACCTAATTTTATGCAGAAGATCGAGCTTCTGTACACAGAATTATGTAATCACTTGGAACTGGAACAGGTTTGTTAGCTGACTATTTAGTCTCATGAGGTAAACGTATTCCCAACAAATATATGTAATTTTAAAAAGAGAAACTTCCTGGAAGGAAATGTGAAATAATCCTTTACAAATAAAGATTGGTTCTGATAACTTTTTATTTCTTTTTACAAATTTACAGTAAATTAGAGAAAAGCAAGTTTGACTACAACATCAAACTCGTCACCCAACAACTTACAAGCATATGTTCCCATGTCAGTATTGAAGCCTACAGTGTTAATTGACAAATGTGCATCTTTGCAGTATGAGGCTGACACAAGTATTGCTCAGTGCATTTAAAATAAAAGGATTTTGTGATTTTGTTTCAGCACATTAGTAAATTCCATTACTGTGTAATGACCTCAGAGCTAAATTAAAACACCAGTTGAATAATTTTGTGCATTTTGAATGTAGTGACCACCCTTTGGAAAGGTAAAATTTGCCTTGTACACTGGTGACATCATTACACATGTTTGCCTTTCAGAATTTGTTTTTGAACAAATACCATACACCAAACATCATGATCATGTTGTTATTATTGTTATTATTATTATTATTATTATTATTATTATTATTATTATTATTATTATTATTATTATTATTAATTGTATTAGTATTAGTATTATTTACTATCAAGATGGTTTTGTATTCTCTATTGAACAAAATTATAATTCACATAAATATTTCTCCAAAATTTATCTTCCACTCAAGATTTCTGTAACCTCTCACTTTAATCCATCTTATAATTAAATCATTACTGACTTAAAGTAACGACTTATCTTTTTGTGCAACATGACAAAACACTAATTTCACCACTTATTGACAGCTCACATATGACTGTAAAACAGAAGACTGACTTTTTTTTAAATAACTTATATAAATTAGCCTTGGAAACAACTGTTAATTCTTCAGAAACAATATCAGGATGAGGCAGTTACAATACTTGCCACAATTCAAAAGACAGTCACCTTATATGAGAGCCTTGTGACAAGCTATATATGACTTCTTTGTAACCCATAAACCAAAACTTTGCCCCTCTTTTTAAGAACAAGTTTTATATATTGAATGTTCCTGATCCTAAAGAAAATGAATGTGACTTTTATCAGTTCTCAAAGATTAGAGATAGCTTAATTCACAGGCAAACTGATAGGAATTGTACATGTCAAACTAAAGCAACAGACATATTCAATTTCTACTGTCATAGAATAACTTCTTTATTCACCATGCAGCAAACAAATTGCTTTGATCATCTACTCTACAGATAAAACTCCCTTGCTTTCAAATTTAAGATTTTGACACCGTTGAGTTGCATTTACAATATGACTGGATTTAACGTTCAAGTAAGATCAGAAATGTTTGCACATTTATTCACATGGCATTCCTTTATCTAAACAAGGCAATCGTCATGAAGCAAAAGTTCAGTTTGCTGAAACTGAGCAGTCACTATAGATACACTCCAGGGACCACTTAAAGCAAAGAGAAACCGTTGCTTGGTTTAGAACCACATAGCCAGTGGCTACAGAAAGCAGATGACCATTCTATGCAACATTTGTTTGAGTTTTCTTTACCCTATGAATCTTGAGTATTGTGCATATGATTAGCCAGCACATAAAAACACAGGTCCACATTGTAAAATGTAATGTGCACAGGACCACTTTGCAGGCCCTCCCAGTGACAATGCAAGTAAGCACTTTCACTTCCATTTAACTGTGCTTTTATTGCATGCAGATTAGTTGCCTATTTTGGTTCTTCCTTAGAGGTGTTAGTGGACCAGTTCCATATCTGCATGGAGCCATCAAATGTTTTCAATTTCTGCCAATATGGTTTCAAATACTGCTGTGTTAATGGTGCCAATGATAGTCCCCATTGTCATGATTAATTTCACACATATGCCAACAGTTGCTGCTGTGGCAAATATACAAATATTATTCACAACCACACACAGGAATTAGTATTTTGTGATATGGCACTCCTGTTGGCAATTTCTTACAGCTGTTGTTTCAACAGAACATGAAACTTTTGCTGCTTCAGCAAGTTTAGTGATCGCTGACTTGCCTCTCAAATACCCTCTTGGGTTATAATAAATAGATTCCATTATAATAATTATATAATTAAATACCAGACCCAAGCATTATCTTACTGTTCATAGCGGATTTTATCTGAAAACTAGCAAGTTTTTCTCTGAGAGATTTATTAGGTATAGAATTTAATGCATGAATCAATTTCAAATCTGCAAGATGCCGCTGCTGCAAATCTTTACTTAAATATGCAACATCATGAATATGACATGCTTGATCAATCTTATTTACTGGATACTCTCCTGGTCTTGGTTGGTCTTGATTATCAAGTCGGATATCAAGTCGAGTTCCAGGACCACAATAATTATATCCAGGAAGGTGTTTCTCACCAACATATTTAGCCCATGGTAATCCGGGTAATTTTCCTAATGATGCGGCTATATCTCCACCTGTCTTTGTCCCTGAATCAGACATGGGGATAAATTTATATTTTTGTGTACCACATTTTACACATTTACCTATTAATGCATGTCGTTTATTTTTCATTATTATTGTTGTCAGTCCAGTAGTGGGTGTAAATGATCTACATCGAACACAATATAGACTCATGTTATTAATAATATGGATACAATAATTGACTTTTCGGCAACACGAAAACAGGAACCAGTAAAGCACCATCCAGCATTACCAAATTCAATAAGGATGATTATAATAGGTCCATCTGGATCAGGTAAAACTCAATTATTATTAAATTTAATAATGAGATGGATGAGATGGGGCAAACTATATTTAATAGCACCTTCTGTGGATGATCAGCATTGCTACGAAGTACTTAAGGATTTTAACAAGAAAGCAAAATCAGTTAATAAAGACGGTGTCAATATTATTGATTTTATTACAGATATTGATGAAGCCCTGTCTGTAGATGACTTGGATGGATTCATTAATAATCTTGTAGTATATGATGATGTGATGTTGGACAAACAATCTAATCCAGCTAGAATATTTTCTCGAGGTAGACATAAAAACACAGACATGATTTATGTTACTCAGAGATGCACACAGATACCTAAAGTGATCAGAGATAACTGTAATATTTTGGTTGTGTTTAATGGAGTAAATAATTATACCCTACAGAATATTTATTATACTTGGTGTTCAGGGGATATGGACATGATGAAGTTTAAAAACTTCTTTTCAAAAGCACAATCTGTTCCGTTTGGATTTATAACAATAAATCTACATGACCCAAGATCCAGATATCGTATAGGTCTGGATAAAATCTTTGGTTAATTCATAGCAGCAGGGAGGGTGAATGACAACAATTGTGTCGCTTTGTAAGTAAACAAAACTGCA
The DNA here is from genome assembly GCA_016746295.1 of Potamilus streckersoni. Lineage (NCBI taxonomy): Eukaryota > Metazoa > Mollusca > Bivalvia > Unionida > Unionidae > Potamilus > Potamilus streckersoni. Next base: position 4,026,053 of record JAEAOA010001910.1, on the reverse strand, counting down.
TAAAAATCGTGAAAAATATAGTCAATATTAGAGTAACAAAACTGAGCTAACCTCATGGATTTATTATGCGGGTTTTTAACCGTACGGAAATATAATAGAGACTTTGGTTTAGCGTTATTGACTTATTTTTTTCAGCCAGTTGTAGGAACCCTTATTTTAGGTTAAGGACCCGAGCAAAAAGTTGTAGGATTCACCCTCCCTGCTGCTAGTTGTAATTATATTCATCCATTTTCATTGGGGACCCAAGCTCAGTATGAATAAAAATGAAAATTTCAGATGCTTCAGTATAACAACACAGGCATTAAATATATAATTGGATATATCTTTGAATCGACCTATGGTGAAACTTAATTCATTAATGGTTTCCTCTAATACTGTAATCCACTTTCCATTGCCAGGATTGCTAGCATTGAATTAGTAATGCCTTGTACTAGCTGGGTAACATTGTATGGCAGCATCATTGAAGATTTTACTAACCACTGTTGCCTTGGATAGAAGTGCCACTGCTTTTGATTGTTGAGTCACAAATTGTCATAGTCAATCTAGATTTGATTGAGAGGCATATGATCCCAGGTATGTCAGTTGATCTGCAGTAGTGTTTTTGATGCTGTTAGTGACTCACATTGCAACTTGTTTTGCGATTAGTGCTGCATATTATGTCAAATCTGAGAGAACCTTTGGCATAACTGTAAATAATCCCAGGACAAAATCACTGAGTCCAGGTAAAGATTTTCTCACAGCCATTGCAGTGTTGTTGGAAATGTACCATATGTGGGTTTGCTGTTCATGGCATTCATTTTGATCAAGCCATTGTGAAACAATTTAACTGCACACTTGAATAATTTTTTCAGGCATTAGTATGTGCAGGAATTGTTGATGAATTACACTTGATTTCTATCTTCGCTAACCAAGGTTCCAATAACCATATCTATACCTTGGTATGTAGATTGAACAACTATATTGGTGCTTTGTCCTAGCAACATCTATTGGATGTGTTGTCTCCCTTAGTATGTTATGGCAACTAACCAATAGCTTTGTGTACTGTACATCAGCCAAAAATGCTAGAGGCAATTGACCTAACAAGGATACTTTGTAAGTTTGATATCGAAAGTATGACAGGGAAGCCATTACAGGTGTATCTGAGTGAAAAGTATTTGTGCAAACACAGACCGGCAGTGAAAAATTATTTATTTATTAGTCCATTCAAGTTGTGTGCTACACTCGACTTGATCACATAGGAACAGTGTTCAAATTTAAACACCTTAATTTTGATTGGATGTGGTGGCTTGCTGCCCCATCCAATGAGAATCACAGACCTAAAGCACATAAATATCTGCTCAATATGCCAAGGTGTAGACAGGTTCTTAGAACCTTGGCAAGCAAAGATGCTTGATTTTGTGAATGAGTGACATGTCTTTTGTCAGTCATAGCAGTGCTGAACAAAGAAAAGAAACATATGATCATATTGAAACCTGCAGTCCATCAGAAAACCATTGCAACCCCAATCAGTACATGTATGTCCTGGGAAAGCTGGAAAGTTTACAGCCATGACCTAATATGGTCCATTGATGCATTCACCTATACAAAGTTACCCCCATGGTTTAGTCTAGACCACCAGCAGACCATGATGGCATGGAGCCCATATGTGTAAGTAGTGATTTGTCAGGGAAAATCCACCAGTTGGTGTCCAGCATGGACAAACAAACTTTGGTACAATGGTACACACCCATGTGGTGTTTCCATGACTAGATAAGGTTTGTTGCATGCATGAATTTTTGCCACTTGAATAAGCACTCCACATACATACTGTGCCAGAAATCTATTTGCACTGCCACATGTAGGACTCCTTTGGATTTCTTGACATTTTTAGCAGAGCAGCCATGGCAGTATCTCAGAATACCTCCTAGACATCTGTAGGCCTTCAAGGGACAGAAATGATTAAAATGGCTCAGTTGGTGGAAACTGAGTTTCAGAAGACAAAAAAACTTTGCCAGTCATACAGGTAAATTCCTTTTGGGATGAGCAAGCTGAACCTTCCAGGTCCAATGGGGTAAGCACCACAGTATCAGCAGGCAATCATAAAATATTGTGGTTTGACCGTGTAATATTGTTAATAAAAATTGATAATTAATAACAATTTTAATTGATGAATTGTATTGAGTCAATCAACTGTAGCTATTCCAGTCAAAACATCATGTATTTTTCAATGTTGTTGGGTAAGGCACTCACCATGTTTGACATGTTATGATAACTAGCATGATCATGTGACCATTATGCCCATGCAGGTTATAAAGCACAATTGGAATTCTTGTTTTGTTGGAGTAATTCAATGCTGTAGGTTTCATGTGGTGTCTGCATCTCCTCTGTATGCACTAGTGCCGTGGCATTGATCATGTACATTTCTTTCATTGGAACTGAAAACTACAGATCCAGCAATTAATCACCATGGAAAACTCAAAATATATCATCATTGGTCATTATCATATCATGGATGAGGAAGTTTTTCCAGATCCAATTCACAGTAACCAGAAGCGATTTGAAAAAACACTTCAGCTAAGCTCAAGACACAGTGTAATATTGATGGTTGAGTCACTCCATGTCTGACAAAATTGTTGTAAAACCTGCATGGGACTTGTTTGGCAACTTCATATTTGATTGAATCACAGTGACAGCTTCAGGAAACAAAGCTGCAGCAGCAACGTTAAAGCTTTAGAAGTCCATGTGAACCACATACAGGACTTTCTTCTTCCATTGCATGCTGTGGCTTTTCACCAGCTCCCCCACAGTCAAAGTCATGTTCATCAAGTAACTGTTGCATGAAGAATATATACATGCAGATTCAGCATGGAAACTTTCCTACAAGTTACTTGCTGTACTGGCAAACCATTCAAGGAAAATCTTTATCTATACATAGTGGTACTGCATATATTGACTCTGCAACAACAATAGATCAGTGTTAAACCACTTTCATAAATCTTTTTTTTTTTATCTTGTGGGGTTAGCTGAATTGGTTGAATGTTGCTGTTTCATGCAAATACATCAATGGAGATATCAATGTCGAGTCAGTGTTGAGTCATTCAAACTTGCCAGAGTCTGTAATTTGTGCATGAAATTTTATGTTACCAAACTCATGTTCATCCAGATGCTGTCTGTATGTGTCTGATTTGTATTATCAAATGCAGGATGCAACACTGTCAAGATTGCCCCATTCAAAACACTAGTTGTCTTAATTTTTCACATCTTATCACTGCTCAATGCAGAATACATGCTAGCATTGGAATATAACATGATATGCAGAAATGCTTGTACCTTAACATGAACTTCCACACATATGGAAAGAGTTCATTCTGAACCCACTCAGGTGTAAATGCCAAACTTATTGAGAATTATTTCAAAACCTCTGATTTTATCAGTAATGGCCTCTAGTTTTTGCAGTTCATATGCAGATCACATGAGCACCACTGTGAAGGTATGTGCATGAGATTTTGGTTTCTTTAAGCCTGTTGTGAAGGTAATTGGCATTAAAAAATGTCTACCATGAGAACAATATTCACCTTGAACATAAAGATAGACATGGTTAGTGCTACTCTCAGGGGATGTCCATTAGTTATATCAACAATTTTTAGGCAATTTTTTAAACACCTTCTCATCCCTAGTCAACAACTGGCAAACTTTCAGTGACCCCCCTAATAAAATTATGTCAAATTTTTTTTTACCTTCCTTACAAACTAACAATATTTTATATGGCTGGCTTTTATGCTAAAAATAGAATTATGGAAATTAAAAGGTCTACAAATAAGGTCACTGCAAGTTCATGTCCATTGCATTTGTTACATCCCAGTGCCTTGTGACTTTGAACCTTCTATATACATGAGGATTCTTCTGTAGGATTTTGGGTTCTCCTTTCTGTTCTTTTATTAGTTGTCATTGATTTATCTTTTCAAATGCATACAGCAGTATTAGAACCAAGGGGAGACAATCCAAATGATGCATTGAAGATTTATTGAGTCTATCAAGCATTGCACAGTATTTGTATTCTATATTTTAAAATATGTAAATAAGGATGTCATTGCTATGTTATGCTATATGCATTTTGCTAATTGATTTGCTCATCTTCACTGTCATCACTATGATCTGCTGTCATTATCGCTATCTGTGCTTGTATTCACAATACTCCTGAATGATCTGGTGGTAAAGTAATTGAGGATAGATGGCAAAGATAAATTGTAAGTAAATATTTCATACTCAGTTTACCACTACTCCATTTGCTTTTAGGAAGGGGTTGTCGATTTAAATGGCAATTGTGACTAGATGGCTGCTATGTAAAAGGTGACTACTAGGACAGGTTTGATTGTGTGTGTGTGTGTGTGTGTGTGTGTGTGTGTGTGTGTGTGTGTGTGTGTGTGTGTGTGTGTTATAAGCATTGGGCAGCATTGGTCATATAAGCATTGGGCAGCATTAATTATCAGAAAAAAATAATCATGCTGCCATGGAAAGAAAAAAATAGTTCCATTACTTTAGACACTAAACAATCCTTTATTGACAATAGGTATCAGAAAGATCTGTCAATTATATATATAAGCAAACATAATGAGTAAGCAAGCATTATAGATACTCAGTTCAAATACTCCTGATGGAGTGCTCAGACTAGATGAATTGATGTTATGCAGATAGTTTTTAATATATAAATGAAAGAATGTTTCATTACCTACCAACCCAGCATCTTTAGGCATGAGTCAGCAACTGCAAAATTTTGTTTAAACTTGGCTGTGACCAATATTTTTCTATTGATGGTCAAAGGACCTTACCATGTTTTCCCCTTGCTAAAGGTTTAATCTAGGTCCAGGTGGAGTTTTATATGCAAGTCAGAAATTATTCAGATAGAAACACATACATTATGCAGATACCCTAGTTGTTTTCTTGGAGCTTATCATATGTTTGAACTTATAACACTGGACATTGCTGTAGCACACTATCAAATAGTAAATTTACCTTGTTTGTAAAAGATATCACTTTGATGCATTGTCAGGGCAGTGGTTTCTTATCCAAAATGTCTCTAGCCTTGTACTACAATTAAAAACATTGCTTTTCAATGAATGCTACTCATTGAAATTTTGTTCCACAGCATTTAAAGTTTTCATGTTTATTCAACAATCTTATCACAGTTCATACACTATATATTAACTGATCAAGTCCAATCACACTTGCTGTATATGAAACTAAATTTAATAGTTAATCGGCACCAGGAGAGAGAAACCAAACACTTTGGTTAATGCTTGTAAGTCAGGGTTTGTTTTGGAGGTAAAACACTGCTAAGTTACAGAGGTAATCTATAACAGTTTTCTTTTATCACACACACACACACACACACACACACACACACATATATATATATATATATATATATATATATATATATATATATATATATATATATATATATATACTAGAAATACTATATAGATTTTTAGTTTCTTTTCTGTTTCACTATTATGACATTATAGAAATACTATATAGATTTTTAGTTTTTTTTCTGTTTCACTATTATGACATTATTGACACAGTTAAGATCTTAAAGTCTTAAATAAAAACATATCTTTGATATTGCTTTTTTGGGATTCTCATAAATCAAAGACATCATTGTAAAATGTTATATTGCTGTTTGAATTCATTAAATCAAAGACAGCATGGTATACTGTGTTAATGATGTTTGGTTCATAATTAAAATACAGCAATGTAAAATGTGATATTGCTGTTTTTGGATTCTATTAAATCAAAGACAGCATGGTAGAATGTGATACTGATGCTTGGATTCTTTTTAAATTAAAGACAGCATGATGAAATGTGATATTGCTGTTTTTGGATTCTTTTAAATCAAAAACAGGTTGGTAAAATGTGATATTGATGTTTGGATTCATTTTAGATCAATGACATCATGGTTAAATGTGATAGTGATGTTTAGTTTGTTTTAAATCAAAGAGTGCATGGTAAAATGTGATAGTGGTGTTTGGTTTGTTTTAAATCAAAGAGAGCATGGTAAAATGTGATAGTGGTATTTGGTTTGTTTTAAATTAAAGAGAGCATGGTAAAATGTGATACTAATGTTTGGACAGCATGATAAAATGTGCTATTGATGTTTGGATTTTTAAAAAATTAAAGACAGCATGGTGAATTGTGATATTACTGTTTTTGGATTCTATTAAATCAAAGACAGCATAGTAAAATGTGACATTGATGTTTGGATTCTTTTTAAATCAAAGACAGCATGGTAAAATGTGATAGTGATATTTGGTTTGTTTTAAATCAAATACATTATGGTAAAATGTGATATTGGTGTTTGAATTCTTTTTAAATCAAAGACAGCATGGTAAAATGTGATATTGATATTTAGATTCTTTTTAAATCAAAGACAGCATGGTAAAATTTCTAACATTTATATATTTTAATTTCTTTTAATATTTTTTATATTTTCTTCTCGTGTTTAATCTCTTTTGAATTACATTGAAACATATCCGTATATACATCAGCTTTGTTACATATCATTCTGTTCTTCTATGAGCTTTGTTTGTTACATACCAATCTTTTCACCTATCAGCTTTGTTACATACCATTCTATTCACCTATCAGCTTTGTTACTTACCATTCTATTCATCTATCAGCATTGTTACCTACCATTCTGTTGAAGTATGGGGCCCCAAGTGGCTGAGTGGTCTAAAGCGCTATCCATTATGGATAACTGCCATCTCACCTCTGTCTGCGTGAGTTTGAGTCTAAGATTTTGCAAATGTGGATATGTGAGAAAGTTTGCCAGTAGCTTCTTATGGGTCGGTGGTTCTTTCAACGGATTTCCCGGTTTCTTCCTCCACCATTAATACTGGCAGCCATGTATAGCCTATAGTGTGCTGGAAAATGGCGTTAAGCCCCAGAACAGCAACAACAACAACAACTGTTCATCTATCAGCATTGTTACATACCATTCCATTCATCTATCAACTTTGTTACATACCATTCTATTCATATATCAGCTTTGTTACATACCATTCTGTTCATCTATCAGCTTTGTTACATACCATTCTATACATCTATCAGCTTTGTTACCTACCATTCTATTCCTCTGTCAGCTTATTTACATACCATTCTATTCATATATCAGCTTTGTTACATACCATTCTATTCATCTATCAGCTTTGTTATATACCATTCAGTTCATCTATCAGCTTTGTTACATACCATTCTATTCATCTATCAGCTTTGTTACATACCATTCTATTCATATATCAGCTTTGTTACATACCATTCTGTTCATCTATCAGCTTTGTTATATACCATTCTATTCATCTATCAGCTTTGTTACATACCATTCTATTCACCTATCAGCTTTGTTATATACCATTCCATTCATATATCAGCTTTGTTACATACCATTCCATTCATATATCAGCTTTGTTACATACCATTCCATTCATCTATCAGCTTTGTTACATACCATTCTATACATCTATCAGCTTTGTTACCTACCATTCTATTCCTCTGTCAGCTTATTTACATACCATTCCATTCATCTATCAATTTTGTTACATATCATTATATTCATCTATCAGCTTTGTTACATACCATTCTATTTAGAAGAATCAGAATTATATCAATGACAGTGTTGGATTCCTTAAAATTGTAGTTTTTTTTCATAGTAGAATAGACTCCACAGATGAAACCAATATCTAGGAATTTATAGCTCATTCATTGATGTCATATATGAAATTTGAAGCATTATATTTTGTCACTAATGAAGCTTATTATATCATAAACTACATCATCCTAGCTAAAGGTTGTCACTCTACTTCATTCTGCATTGGCTATTGATGTTGAATCTGTATATACTTGTATGGATTTATTGTGGTCAGGTCCAATCAGTCAGTGTTCAATGTTAGTCCATTTGTCAATGTTTAATGTTAGTCCATTGGGCAGTATTTAATATTAGTTCATCAGACAGTCTTAAATGTTGTCTGAATTACTAAACTAATTATACTATTTATTTGCCTTTTTCAGCTATCTTATGAACCATAAAAAACCAATGCCAATCCTTAGGTAACACCATTCCTGCAACATTACCTCAAGCCAGAATGACAGCTTTTAAGTTTACTTCACTCAAACAACTGCGAGGAATTCTCAACAACATAGAGACTGTTCAGAAACAGGACATTTATACTTATGCTGGTGGACATCTTAATGAAGTTCACCTACACAGACCTCCAGTAACCTCATCTCCATCCAAAACAATATGGAAAAGTGCTAAAAACAAAAGCGAGAAGAAGGAGAAAAAGAATGAGGAACAAATTGCAGTGAGAAAGGACATCTTCTTACATGAATCAGCCAAGGAAACACATATGAAGGATGTTCTTTATGATTTTAGTGTTGGTACTACAGGTAGTGTTCCTTGTGCATCTCCCAGAAAGAGGACAACTCCTCCTAGACCATATAAAGATTTTAAGAAAGAACCTCATCCAAAGTCTCCAAGTGTCTCTTCTGTGAAATCTTTATACACTCAACTGGATGATGGGGTCTTGATTGAGGAACTGAGACCACAAGAGCTGATGATGCCCTCTCCAAGATTTGGTCGACCAAATTTTGAAGATTCGTCAGTTAAAAAGGTTTCTCCATCAGAGGATGAGGAATATGATATCATGGAAGATATAACACGAAATCTTGAAAAAGAAGGCCTACTGACTTTCAGGCATACATTTTTGCCTTCTCACACTTTAGGTGTGACAAAGACAGACCAGTTTCAGAAAATGAAGCAGTTTGAGTCCACCATTCTTAGGACACAAGATTCAGAGGAACAGAGAGTGCTGTCTGGATACAAAGCAGTGGAACATATAGAAAGAAGATTGCAGGAGGTATGGTACAGATGCCAGAATGCTTCTATCCTAGGTCTGGCATCAACATTCTTTCAGTTCAATCTTTCAGTTTTTCATAACATAAAGATATTCCTTGTTGTAATGCTCTTCATTGCAATACAGTTCTATCAATATTGTAGCACCAGTTTGGACATCTGAACAGAATTTTAAAAATTAGAATTTTCAGCAGAAATTAACTGAATATTTTGTAATGAAAACCAATTGTACTTGAGTTGGTCAGTCAAATGGATGAGAATATGGGTTGAAAGAAAGTGACATAGATCTGGTATAAAACATCAATTGGTATAACATCAGGTTTAAAGACTACAGCTTAAGATTATATTACAGTTTTGACTGGGAACTTTAGATATATTTTCAAAACACTTGGCTAAGACATATATTGAATAGGCAGCTACATATCTGAATATATGTAAGCATAAGTAATCAAGCACATGGCAGGGGGTGAAAACATGTTCCACTGCCATGCCTAGCCCTGATTCAGTCAATGGTTTTGATGCAATCATGCAGAACACAAATGTACATGACTCTTTCATATGAAGGATAACTTTTTATGAAGAATAAATTTCTTTGTTGGATAGATGTGTTACACATGCTTTCCTGCAAGGACAAGTAGTTATCTGTTTCAGCTAAGTTGAAACATATTTACAATTTCAGTGGAATAGTGACCAATGCTATCAATGAGCAGGACTTAATTAATTATATCTATGTTATAAACTTGAAGGACCATATGGGCCTGATAGTCCAACATGGCTTTATAATTGCTTATCACTTTGTAACATACAAAATCTGGAATTGTTATATTTTCATATATTTCAGTCAATTTTCTTGACATCTTGGTATTACACTGTATAAATGAAATTTACATCTGATAAAGGGGGATATGGTCCATCAAAAAACTTTGAAGTATACAATGTGGTGTGTTGTTGATTTGTTAGAGCTATTTCAGTTATTGTGGTATTTCAGTTACATTGCCTATTTGCAGTATATCAGTTACATTGCCCTCTTGCAGCATATCAGTTACATTGCCTATTTGCAGTATATCAGTTACATTGCCCTCTTGCAGCATGTCAGGTACATTACCCTTTTGCAGCATGTCAGGTACATTGCCCTCTTGCAGCATATCAGTTACATTGCCCTTATACTCACATGCTTCAATTTTGTTTTTTGCTATTGCAGGAGTTGAATTCCATGCAGTTCACAGGAGTTGGGCCAAACTTCCATAAACTTCAGATCTACAGTAACAGTTTTGAAGATCTCATTGACGACACCCCTACATTTGGTTACATATTGAAATGCATCAAGGTAAATATTTCACCATCACCATCATTGTCATTATCATATTCATCATCATTGTTTTCATTGTTATCATCATCATCATCATCCTTTAACACAAGAAAAATACTCTATATTTATTATTATTATTTGTATTATTATTATTATTATTATTATTATTATTATTATTTTTATTATTATTATTATTATTATTATTATTATTATTATTATTATTATTATTATTACTTCATCTGAATGTCTTTCTGTTTTATAGGCTGAATATGACAATTACATCACCAAGCTATTAGATAGCCAAACTCAAAAACACAGTCAACTTTTAAGAGACCAAGTAGAACAGATGTCAACACGGGGTACTTCACGACCACATGAACTTCACAACATCAAAGAATTGGTACATAAACTTGAGGACGAAGCTAAACGATATTTAGAAATAAATCAAAGGTAAAGTACTAAGTTAGTAAAAGAAAATCAGAAAGGCTGAAAGACCTGTACTGTACAATAATTTTGACTGAGCAGAGATGTTCATTTAAATATCCACTTTACACTTTGAAATAAACTTTGTCTTGGTTTGCCTTTGAAGAAAGTTATTTTTGCATAATCAGGTTAAGTGTTCAAGTGATTAGAAGAAAAATTTATCATAGATCATTTAATTAAATATTAATAGAGTTTAGACTTATAAGTAATCCCTCATTTTAAGGCACATCATTTTAAAGCAATCCTTATATAAGACATGTATGGTCATGAATCCAATTTCATCATTTAATTTTAATATTATATATAAAATAACTCATTATAATGTGATCCCTTATACAAGGCAGGTATGGTCATGAATCCAATTTCATTATTGGATTTTAATATTATGCATATATTACCTCATTAGAATATGGTGACCTCACCTATAAATTAGACCACTTTAATGACTTCTTGAACATAATATTACAGTAAGGGAGAATTGTTGGTGCATGTCACTATGAAATCAAAAGCAGGATAAACAGCTAAGACTGATTTGCTGATGCATTCATTATATGACAGCAGATGTGGATCGATAATGTTTGGTTTTGGACGAGTGTAAAACAAGTAAATATGGTACTGGAATAATTTTAGTCTGTGCTCCGTTCATGCATATCATGAATATTGTCATTTAAGTTCCTATAGTGGTGTGTCACCTAATTAAAATAAAGCTTTACTGGAACGGTCAAAGAGCCAAATGTTCAGTTGTGATTTTGCATTATTGTATGTGTATATATATATATATATATATATATATATATATATATATATATATATATATATATATATATATATATATATATATATGTATTATAGCTTAACTTTCTTTAACTCTTTGGATTGTTTAAAATTAAATCTTTATTAAAAAAAGAAAAATGTATGAATAACAGATTTTAGGTAAATATAGCCTTTATTTAGCACAACCCAAACACAAACAACTGGCTTCAAGAAATGTGCCAGTAGGCTAGCCAGGTTTATGGGATACAAATAACCTATTGCTTGTATGCTTTTAAATCAGTTTTTCATCAGTTGCATTGAACTAATCACCAGTCTTTCTGTGATTCTTCAGTTTGTAGAATGTCTGACTTGTTATCTAAGGGTCATGGGTTGAGTAACTACCTAAGACAGTCCAATTCAACTGCCTTATGTAGTGTGTCATTGTGACAGACATTTGGCTCCTGTTTCCTTATCATGTTTTAGCCAGTAATATGTTAAAATTGCCATTACAATCAACAAAAACAAAACAAAGCAAAATAATTTTGGAGTGATTCTCAACACTAGCACCTACCCAGTAAAAAATATAGTTTTTATATGACTGTACATGATGAAGTCAGTAGTCGTGCCTGGACATGTTGATGCGAAAGTCAGAGTAGTCATGCTGGGACATGATGGTACCTGTACATGTTAAAATATTTATTCTTGGACATGATGATGTACATGTTTAAGTCAAAGTAGTTATGATTGGACATGATTATGTACATGTTTAAGTCAAAGTAGTCATGCTTGGACATGATGTACACATTTAAGTCAATGTAGCCATGCTTGGACATGATGATGTACATGTTTAAGTCAAAGTAGTCATGCTTGGACATGATGATGTACATGTTTAAGTCAAAGTAGTCATGCTTGGACATGATGATGTACATGTTTAAGTCAAAGTAGTCATGCTTGGACATGATGATGTACATGTTTAAGTCAAAGTAGTCATGCTTGGACATGATGATGTACATGTTTAAGTCAAAGTAGCCATGCTTGGACATGATGATGTACATGTTTAAGTCAAAGTAGTCATGCTTGGACATGATTATGTACATGTTTAAGTCAAAGTAGTCATGCTTGGACATGATTATGTACATGTTTAAGTCAAAGTAGTCATGTTTGGACATGATTATGTACATGTTTAAGTCAAAGTAGTCATGCTTGGACATGATTATGTACATGTTTAAGTCAAAGTAGTCATGCTTGGACATGATGATGACTGTAATGTTAAAATCAGAGTATTCATGCTGGGACATTATGATCCCTGTTTTTTTACTTTTGAAAATATACTTTATTAATTAAAACCAATCATTGCATTTACTAAACTTAACAATAAACAACAATTTTTAAAAGTTTGTTATGTAAGATGTTAAATTTAACCAAACCTTGTTTTAAATCTTCAGTTTTGTAGAGTATGTTTTAAGAATAGAAAACATGAAGGATATTGTGACATGACATTATGACTCATTATACTTTGGTGGATGGGTGTTACAAGAAAAGGAAAATATGAAAATATAGATAATACAAACTTTTCTGTGTGCAAACATTTGTTTGAACAAAGTTACATTTATGCTCCAGAGTTTTCACTAATTCTGCTTTCTGACATATATGTCACCATCCATAGGTTAAGTCCAAAATAAAATTCTTTTTCAATGTTGCTGGTATTTTATTGTAGTTTTGAGTCTATTTTACTGATTCTTCAACAGTCTAAATCCAACTGTTAAACTTAGTCTAGTAAAAATGCAAAAAAATAACTGAAATTCAGTTTTAGTTCTCTCACCCCTCCCCTCCCCTCACAATATGTCTTTTTCCTATTGCGCTGATTTTAAAATTAGGATAGACACGTTGTTTTGTTTTAAACATTATAAACATTTAAACATTATACATACTTAATGTAATTTTTGTGAGTTTCTTTCCTAAAATTAAATTCCATTCTCTTACACTTTTGTTTGGATAGTCTCTGTCAAAAAAAAAACATTATAAGGGATTAATTTATTTTGATTAATATTAGCTCTGAAGAAAATTTTGTGACAGTTACCTAGTTTTGCTCAAGTGACTTTGCAAAGTTTGAAGTATGCCTGGAGAGACTGGCAGGTCATAGCAATCTGTAGAATTATTGTATTTAAACTCTTTGAATTGCAGCTTGAGAGATGAAGTCAAGGCAGAGGAAGAATGGTTACAAAATGCACCAGAACCAGGTACAAAAATTTTATTCCAGTACATTAAAAAATATCTAATTTGTATTTGTTTTAAAGAATTATTGATATACATATAAAAAATATTCATTTTTACCTTATATTTGACTTGTATGTATGTATGTATGTATGTATGTATGTATGTATGTATGTATGTATGTATGTATGTATGTATGTATGTATGTATGTATGTATGTATGTATGTATGTATGTATGTATGTATGTATGTATGTATGTATGTATGTATGTACAGTCAAATATGCCAAAACAATCACCTGGTCCCAATGGTCATTCCCTTTTCCCATAATAAAATTTCCTCAATAAAATGGTCACTTGCTTTCTGCTGTCAAAACTAGGTGTTTCCTAACCAAACAACGGAATACCATACATATCTTGCTTATATTCACCAAACTCAATTCAGCCTGTCTGTTTAACTTTATATTGTCAAATCTCCCCAGTGCATTCTTATTTTAAGAATTTGAATTATGTCACAATATTTCTTAGAAATTTAGTGTTTAATAGCAGCAATAGCTTACCCATGGCTGTTGTTTAGCTTTCTTTTTCATGCCAAAAAATGTACTGTATGTTTGATGTGCATACATCCTCCCTTAGAGTAAAGAATGTCAGTATGATGCAAAGTCCTCATGCAGCTTATTTGTCCCAGTTATGTTATGTGTAAAAAAGCAGCACAGCTATCTCATTTATTTCAAGGATGCAGATTTAGTCAGGCATGTGCCAAACACCAGAAAAAATTTGCCTATAATAGTGTTTTCTAACCACAATTGTGGCCTGGCCTCTTCAATAGATATTTAATGGTGTTATATTATCTGTTTGTTTTTTATTCACAAATATTTATGTGATAACCTTTTCCCTTCAGTTTCAGTTCCTTCAGAAACTTTGATTTACTTTATGTACACCCACAGTGGTCAGATACACTTACTATCAAAATCATTTTATATCTAGGTATCTGTAAGTCATTTATGCAAGGATTAATGACAGCATGCTCACTAGACACTATGAGTTCTTCAGTTTAGATTGACACTGCAGGAACCTTGTCATATACAGTATCTATCCTAGATATTTAATTCAGCACCTTGAATTTGTTCACATTGTTATTGTATGTATGTATACTTCATTTTCTGAATAAAAATTGTATAACACATAGAACTTGGAAAAAACTGATAAATTTATGCTATGGTTTACTACATAAATAGAGATCACAGGGTTGCACTCTGCAGTATTTACAAAATAAGGTGAGTTCTATGTGACATTATAAATATTTTAATTTATTTACTATATTAAGGAATAAAGTCAACACATTCTGTGGGAAAGTGTAGCTACAGGAAGTCTTCCTGGGACACTCATCCAGGCTGTATTAAATGTTCCAAATGTACATGAAAAAAAATCATTGTACATTTTGTAAATCATTGTCAGCAGAAAGCTGAACTCCTGGAGACTCCAGCTGCACTTATTAGAAAAAGAAGAAACTTCATTCTCCTTCTTCCTCAGATTTTTCTGGCTTCTCTTTTTATAAAAAAAATGGGTCTTCTGACCAGAATATCCCTCCCAGCACATCACTCCCATTAAGGAAATACAGTGACCATATAGCAGCATGTCACTGCCTCCCACAGAGGAAATACATCCCTCATCCCATAGCGTGCTGCTGCCTCTCATTGTGGAGGATATGCATGGCTCACCTCTTAGTGTGTCACTGCCTCCCATTGTGGAGGATATGCACCACTCATCTCATGGTGTATCGCTGCCTCCCATCAAGAAGTAGATGCACTGCCTCTACCATAGCATGTTGCTACTTCTCTTGGAGGAGGATATGCACCACTCTTCTCATAGCGTGTTGCTACCTCCCATCAAGGAGGAGATGCACCTCCACCAGCCTCTCAGAGGTAGTGTGTTATGGATCTATCTGCAACCAGACTCAAGAAAAGACCCCCTTTTTATGTTTCTTTTGTCATGGATCAAGGAGTTTGGGCAGTGGAAGTATTTGGTCACGAGTAGTATTGGCTGTTTATTTATGCCTTCCCACCCTTCCAACTAATTCCTCAAGTGCTGCAGAAAGTCAGAATTTCCATGGCTTAGATCATTCTCATAGCCCCTTTGTGGCCTCAGCACTTGTGGTTCAATGATCTTCTAGACCCGTTGATCACTCGACCCAGGTCTCTTCCCTCTCAGGAGGGATCTTCTGTTGCAACACTAGAGATCCCTCTTCCACAACAACCCACAAATTCTCCATCTTCACACTTGGCTCATCTCAAGCAATTTCTCTGCCAGAGCAACTTTTTGGGCTGAGTTGCCAGTTGTATCATTCAGGCCATGAGAGCTTCTACATCCAAGTGGAGAATCTTCTGTGATTGGTTTAGTAGCAGCAGCAGTCATGTTGATCCTAGATGCCCCTCTATAACCTCTGTGGCTGATTTTCTTTTGTTTCTTTTGAGAATAAAAATGCTCTGTATCCACAGTCAAGGGCTATAGAGCTGCCATTTTTAACACACTTAAAATTTTTCAAGGTACATTAATTTGTTTGGATCTTATTAAGTATTTTGAGCTGCAGAGACCTGTCTCATGCTCTCTTATGCCTAGATGGAATCTTTCTTTTGTTTTATGGTCATTAACCAAAACCCCCTATAAACCACTGAATGAGTCTTCTTTTCAGGACCTCACTCTTAAGACTGTGTTTCTACTTGCCCTCGCCTGAGCACGATGATGAAGTGAGATTCATGCCTTATCTATTGACACTGGCTATATCCAGTTTAATGGGAATTATGATTCGGTTTCCCTCCTTTGTCAATCAGGAATTTTAGCCCAAACTCAATTACCCTCCATAGTTCCATTGCCAATAGAAATCCCCAGTCTAAGTTGGATCTGTGCTGCAGAAGATAACAGTTTAACTTTTATGTCTCATGAGGGCACTCCATTTGTATCTTATGGCATCCAAAGGAAAAAGAAATGGTAGGAAGCATCCTTTTTTCCCTCTCAAGGATTCCATTGACTTTTTAGCTGCCACTATTTTACAATGGATTGTCACTACAATCAAAAGAGCGTACAAGTCTTTTAGTGATGAAAACCTCTCCTTTATGAAACTTAAAGCCCATGTGGTTCAAACTGTTGCTACCTCATGGGCCTACCTTAATCACTCTTCCTATGAGGGCATCATGAAGGCAGCATTTTGGCATTCCCATACTACCTTTCCCACCTTTTATCTCTACTTATTATCACAACAAAGTGGACATAATGAAGGCAGCATTTTGGCATTCCCATACTATCTTTCCCACCTTTTATCTCTACTTATTATCACAACAAAGTGGACATAATGAAGGCAGCATTTTGGCATTCCCATACTATCTTTCCCACCTTTTATCTCTACTTATTATCACAATAAAGTGGACATTATGAAGGCAGCATTTTGGCAATCCCATACTATCTTTCCCACCTTTTATCTCTACTTATTATCACAACAAAGTGGACATTATGAAGGCAGCATTTTGGCAATCCCATACTACCTTTCCCACCTTTTATCTCTACTTATTATCACAATAAAGTGGACATTATGAAGGCAGCATTTTGGCATTCCCATACTGCCTTTCCCACCTTTTATCTCTACTTATTATCACAATAAAGTGGACATTATGAAGGCAGCATTTTGGCATTCCCATACTGCCTTTTCCACCTTTTATCTCTACTTATTATCACAATAAAGTGGACATTATGAAGGCAGCATTTTGGCAATCCCATACTACCTTTCCCACCTTTTATCTCTACTTATTATCACAATAAAGTGGACATTATGAAGGCAGCATTTTGGCATTCCCATACTGCCTTTCCCACCTTTTATCTCTACTTATTATCACAATAAAGTGGACATTATGAAGGCAGCATTTTGGCATTCCCATACTGCCTTTCCCACCTTTTATCTCTACTTATTATCACACTAAAGTGGACATTATGAAGGCAGCATTTTGGCATTCCCATACTGCCTTTCCCACCTTTTATCTCTACTTATTATCACAATAAAGTGGACATTATGAAGGCAGCATTTTGGCATTCCCATACTGTCTTTCCCACCTTTTATCTCTACTTATTATCACAATAAAGTGGACATTATGAAGGCAGCATTTTGGCATTCCCATACTGCCTTTCCCACCTTTTATCTCTACTTATTAGTGCAACAAAGTGGACATTATGAAGGCAGCATTTTGGCATTCCCATACTACCTTTCCCACCTTTTATCTCTACTTATTATCACAACAAAGTGGACATAATGAAGGCAGCATTTTGGCATTCCCATACTGCCTTTTCCTCTTTTTATCTCTACTTATTATCACAACAAAGAGGACATCATGAAGGCAACATTTTGGCATTCCCATACTGCCTTTTCCTCTTTTTATCTCTTCTTATTATCACAACAAAGAGGACATCATGAAGGCAACATTTTGGCATTCCCATACTATCTTTCCCACCTTTTATCTCTACTTATTAGTGCAATAAAGCACAGGCATCTTTTCTCTGAGTCCCATCATTATGGCACAACATGTGGCAATGAAAAATACCAACCTTCCATAAGATGAACCTCTCCACCAATGGTGAGTGTTTAACATTTTCTGATTTATATCAGTTTAAGAGAGCATCAGCCAACCCTGATTAATGGTCAGCTAAACAGTAGCCATGGGTAATTTTTGTTAGGGTAAAACTAATTGTAATTATGCAATACTTACCCATGGCTATTGCTGATGTAACAACCATGTATAAAAAAGATGAGCTAGCTGTGCTTGTTTTGTACATAACATAGAAGGGACAAGTGAGCTACATGAGGAATTGAATCATACTGACAATTCTTTACTCTATGGAAGGATGTATGCACATTAAACTGATGGTACATTTTCTTTTTGGCACAAAAAAGAAAGCTAAACAATAGCCATGGGTAAATATTTCATAATTAAAATTAGTTTTACCTCCTCCCAAAAAAAACTACATTTTTAAATTTTACGTAATATTCAAGGTTATTTTTGTGTCCTACTTTTGTTTGGAATTAGGGATGCGCTGATTACCACACTAAATGTATGTATCAGGAAGGAGTAATAGGGAACTAATTTGATGCAGATTTGCTTTAGTTTATCAAGTTTGACCTATTCAATAATTTCTGTCAGTGTTAACTGTTTTTATTAATTTATTAATCATGATTATGGTAAACTCTTCCTGATTATTGTTTGTAATGTAAAAAATGAAATTCACACACTGCTCATTTATCTCAGATCAGTGAATTGTACTTATTGTTATTAAAACAGCAACAAAAACAACTATTATAATAGTATGAAAAAACCTGCATAAATACATAAGTACAAAATGCATTGTGCTTCAATGAATATAGTTGACAAATGAAGAAGCATGAAAATTAAAACTACCTTTGAGAAATTGTTATTTTTAGATTTTTTTGGTGACAAAGCATAGTTTCATCTATATGCAGTAGAGATTTAAACCATGAGGCACAAAAATAACCAATGTCCATTTTTGACAGGTGTCCCTATTTATGAAAGACAATTAAAAGGTATTTTAATTGGGGATTTTAGAAGTTGACATTTATGAGAAGATTTTGATATTAAGGTGCTGGTACAGCAGAAATTACAATATCACAGCATTCTACTGTATATTATATGACTCCTATCTGAATTGACAACAGAACCTGGCCCTTCTCATGTGGTGGCAAGTGTATATGTGGATGAGACACCAGTAGAGCTTGAAGATGAAATACAGCATGCTAAAGCTCTTATTCTGGAGAAGCTTGATGCTCTCAATGAGCTGAGAACACGACTCCGAGAACAGTTTGTACCTCTCACTGTTTGCACACATCTAGAACAATGCATCAAAGAAACTGAGGTACTTAATGATAGAGCATGATGATTCTGATGGTAATGATATTCAAATAAAATGATTATAATGGTAATGATAATCAAATAAAATAATTACAATGGTATTGATACTCAAGTTAATGACTACAAATAAATAAAATAATGATTAAGACAGTAATACAACTCAAATAAAATGAATTTAACCTATTTTCATCTTTCAAGGTCATGATATGGTGACTTTTAATGTTTTATTTCACATGAATTCATTTTTTTGTGGAATACAAAATTTTCATAGTGTGACAGACCATGAATTTAAGATCTCTGAATATTTATTCTTCTGTGTAAACAATTAAAGCCATTTCCCAATCCATGAAATTAAGTATGAGGAAAATATCATTTTTCAGAAAACCAAAGAAATTTTACTCTGAAAAATAAATAAATGTACAGATTTTTATTCTTATATTTAAAATAAAGATATTTCTTCATTCAATGAATTTGTGCTATATTTAGATGACATAGTTTGATTGAATTATTGTTGAACACATCAGTCTAGTTACAGTGGCCATGACTGTTCATTGATACTGTGTCTTTGAACTGTTTGTACACATTGTTCATGTTTTTAAAACTGAACACTGCATTTTAGGTTGAAGTACAGAAACTACTGAAGCAGAATGAGTATTTCAAGAACAGCAATACAGATATGGAAACTGAACTCAAGGAAGCCGTGCAAGATGCTGATACTAGTGAAAGAGATGCAAGGTATTTTAGCTCTGTGAATTTTGCACGGCTCTTGAAGTCTAAAGAGCATCTGATTCCACTTTGTAATGCAAGATTTAGACTGTCTGTCCATCCATCCCTCCCCTCTGCCCATGCTGCATCTGCTGTTTTAGTACCCTTATGGAGACCATATGTAGTTTATTTGGTGGTGGGAGCATCTTTGGATGATATGAATGGGATATTTTTTCCTACATTAAAAAATATACTCAGAATTATCTTTTTCCAATACTCTTTTGCACATTGCCAACAGTGTAACAATTATTCTGTATACAGTGGCCCCCTCTTGTATGGCCACCCCTTCTGCACCTGGAAAATGACCTTATAAGAGGGGGACTAAATTTTTAGTGAGAAGTATATGTAATGCACATAGTAAGAAAGCTACATACTTCAAAGGATGTTTTATATTCATTTAATATCTTCGTTTAAAAGTAACACTAATTATTATAAGGGTGTTCTTGTCATTATAATTGACTTATTTCAATTAAATAAACATTAATAGTTCTTTTTATTATGTAAGCATGATATGCAAGCAAGTATTGTTGTCCTGCACATTGCAAAACCATTCAAAAACATCATTTAAATGTTGGTACAAACATAATTTTCTTTCCATGTGCTCCATTTTCCAACTAAATAATCTCCTTATTGGTTACAATGTTGTTTATTTGAGTCTTTTCTACATAAAATTGTTCTGCAAGTTCCCTCCCCATGTCACCTGATGTCATCGAGTAGAATAACTGACTTTCTTCTAAAATAATGTCTCCATCTGCGTGATATGTTAATGTTTGGTAATGATTTATCAGATGTTGCTAACTGTATGTGTATGTGATTTAATTATGCAGATGAAACTTTTGTAGAGTGGATGAAATGCCTTCTTTGTAAAGGAAGCAATAAATGTGTTGTCATGTGATTTTTTTGGTCTTTGTCTGGTACCATGTTTTATTCAAGGTTAATTCCTCTCTGTGTGTTAATGCAAAAATCGATTATTAGCCTATGCTATGTTATGATCTTGAAAATTACATCTGGTTACAATCATTAAAGAGGAAAACTTGAATGATGTGTGAAGCCCAAAACTCTACCATAACATTGTGGAGCCCATTTCCGGTAAATGTCAGCTTTATAGATTATGATATAATATTAATCTTAGTGTTATATGTACTTTAGCCAACATTTCTTTCAGTAATGGAAAATTGACATCAGGAGACATGTATCAACAGTAGAAATAATCTGATTACTTACCTTATGTCACAATATTAATTATTATTGGTTCAGGAGACATTTGAAATAAAATGTGGCCACTTGGTAGATAGACATTTTACATTTTTGTACTAATATGCTGGCTGCTGGTCATGTTAGAGGGGTGGCCATTCATGAGGGGTACTTTTGAATACAAACTCGTCAGTGCCTAGGTATTCCGGCTGTAAGAAGCAGGTTACCACTGGTCAGGGGGTCTGTTCAAGAGGGGGACTACTGTAAATATGTCATGAACTAAAACTTGGTCAATGTGACCTACTTTCAATAATTTATTTATCATGGCTTCAAGACACTAGCTTATGCAACAGAAGTGTAGCAGTTGTGAGCTTCTGCTTACTAACATAGTTTTGGAAAAGGAATGAATGAATTGGTACTGTTAACATTCATATTGACAAATGAATAAAACAGTATTGTTAATATTCATATAAACATATGAATAAAACAGTATTGTTAACATTCATATTGACATATGAATGAAACAGTATTGTTAACATTCATATTGACATGAATGATCCAGCATTGTTAACATTCTTATTAATGATCATGTTATACAGGAATTCAGCATAAGCTAGGAAATAGGGTTTGATATGTACAAAAGTTACAAAGATATAGCTATTAGTGATAAGAAAAAACAAGTACTATCTGATTTTTCTCCTTAGGCGAATATGGAAGAAAGTGAATTCCTCTAAAGGTCTTCCAGTGGTCAACCTGGACGGTGGAGAAGAAAGCCAGAATCAAGATAGTGATGATGAAGATGATGATGAAAATAAATGGAACTGGTATATCTCATAAGCAAGATGCTGCTAGACGTTTCTCCATGTTTTCACAGACAAGCCATTGATCTCTGAGAGCCTGAAGAAGGACAGTTGTGTAATCGTTGGTTTTATACACCAGTCATAGTTCTCTGTGAGAGACTGATATGATAATAGTTGTCTGTTATATTTAAATTGATTTCACACAGTCTGTTCCTTGTTTGTGTGAAATACAGAGTCTAAATCATGTGAAATGTTGCTTTTTCATGAAAGTAGTCTAATTATTGATAAACTGGAAAAGCATTTATTGTTTGGTTAGGCCTATGCTTGTCATTACAACAACAAAAATAAACAACAGCAGCAATAGAATTATGCACTTTTGAAATCGTATTACCAGATTGTTGTCCATGATGCTTCTTTTCAGGTCATGTTTTCACAAAGTATAGTCTGTGTGCTTGGGTTGTGCAACACCTTTTCATGCAGCAATAGTCCTGGCTATAATTACTTACAACATCTTTTAGGGATCATGTGACTATAATCCTAGCTACTGATATCTATTTTTGATTTTTTTTTAAAATACAAGTAACATCTGCATAACAGCTTGTTTGATTGTTCACATTGAAGCCAAATATTCGTACATTTGTTAGATTTTAGCTGTTTACAGTGATCATTCATCATAAAATGCATATACATGAATGCATGTATTTTTAAGTTTTCAAGTTCCTCTCATGACAATGTTAAATTGACACAGAACTTGATAAAAATCCTCTCAATCAATAAAATTTAACATGAAATTCAATCCTACTGGTTGTCATTACAGTGTTTATATTTTTGTATCTCATTAATGTGACTCAATTTTATCTGCCTTAATTGTTTTATAAAAATGAGGTTTTATATTTTATTTAGATTATCACCACAGAATGCATGATGGTCTCAAAACCAGTATCATAATGTATTTAATTTCTATATATTATCATCTTGTTATGTACTTGCATATAATTATTTCATGAGAAAATATTTAATTTATTTTAAATAGCTGTATTTTTTTTATAAATACATACATTAGTTTCATTGGAAAATTTTTTTTTGAATTGTTTCTGTCATAAAATTCCATTCTATAACATTTGGATCACCTTTGAAAGTGGACAAGGCACAGAGTAAAATTGTGTGCTTTATAACTCTAATATTGTACAGAAAGTTAGCATTCATTTGCCTGTCTGTGACCTTCTTGGATTGAAATTTAGTTTTGATCATCATTAGGAAAATTATTTGCTGATGAAAATACTGATTGTTTGTGATATGGAAATGTACTTGAAATAATGCAGAGTACACTAACTTTGTTTTTGAAATACAGAGATGAATTTGCGAATTGTTGTCATTACTGTTGTCTTAAAGCACATTTATTACCAGTGGGTAAAGTCAGGGTGATATTTTTTTTTTAATTTTTGTTTCAACCTTGTTAAAAATTTCACCAGAACCTAGGTTGTGTATTGTGTCCAAAAATAACATTTTTTCTTAAGAAATTTGTATGTTTGATCTAAATAACTATTCAAGTTTGTCACTTTTAGCAAACATTTAGTCCTATACCACCTAGGTAACTAGGAAAGTAAGTTTAGCATAAGAGAAAGATAATTAAATTGAATGGGCTCATAGATGGAAAAAAAGAATAGAGGACAGTTATTTAAATGCTTTTGTCTTTAGATGACACATACTTTACATCAGGCATAAATTTCAAGCATTTTACAAAATTGTTCATTAAAAAATTGTGTTTGTGTATGTGTGTGTGTGTGTGTATATATATATATATATATATATATATATATATATATTTATATATATATATATATATATATATATATATATATATATATATATATATATTATGCTTATATAAGGTTTATGTCCTTGCATTGTTTACAGTTCAGAAGAAAATATGCCATAGTATGGTATAAATAACAGCATAAATAGTTTCTTGAAAAGAAAATGCAGCTTTGCAGGGTTGTGCCATCTGTGATGAATAATAGCATCCATTGTTTGCACAATTATGACTGGCCTAAAAATCTCATTATTAATTCCTGTCTGTAGAGGCATGTGGGGGTGTATAGTAATCATCCTGTTTGCCTGTCATTCCATTTGGCACAATCTGATTAGTACAACTATGGTGGTGCTCACCAGTTATTATGTACTTCTCAGAGAGTGATGTATGTATGGTGAAGTTATTTGCATTTTAAACATGCACAGTAGAGAGAATGTTGGCATACCTATATACTACTTTCATGTAATGTGGCTAAAATTTCTTTGGGTATTGTACTTTTGGATATTTTAAATGATCTTAGCACACTGCTAACTAAAATGACTGCTCCCTTATGCTCTAAAACTCAACCCAAATTTGTCTAAAGTACACTATCCTTAGCAGCTATTAAAATAGGGAAAATGAATTTTGCCAAACTAGACAATACCAGCTTTTAAAAGTGCAATAAATGAATTATCAAATACATAAAATGTAAAAAAAAGTTATCAGCTCTTTGTTTTTACAATTTGTCTCTGAAGTTCGGGAAGTGAAGATGATCAAGTATAGTTAGCACTTTTTTGAAAGGTGCTTATCTAAAGTAAGGCCAAGCTGTATACTCTATAACCCATATTACACCCATCAATCATACACCAAAATAAAGGGAATGATAGGTTCTTTGAACAATACCTAAGATATACAATGTCTTTCTTAAATAGCCAGTATAACTAGTGAGGAAACCCAGGGAAATTCTTTTTTTTAAAATTCTAACCCTATGCTAACTACGAAACTGTAGAGCGCCACCTATTACTGCAGTTTTTAATGGATTGCCATGAAACTTGGCAAATTTTATGGTAATCTCCTGTACATGCATATATCAACCCATCTGTATGCTTCTCCAGTTATTTCACTTTTCTATCCTGTAACATAACACAATCTTTGTTAGCACAATTAGTCCCCCGGTGTTTGATAGATTGCTATGAAAGAATGTTTATTACTAGCAAATGTGCACATGGACATTACTTACTCTTGACAACTTTTTTAAGTTATTCCTATTTGTTTTATAGAGTTAGTTTGTTTTGTTATTCTAGGATAAGATGTTTAGCTATCTGTTGGTGCAATTACTAGAAAATACCCACTCTTGATTTACTTTCATGTTTTTTTTTATTTTATTTTATTATTTATTTTATTTTATTTTATTTTGGTGCTTATGAAAATTGCTTTGAATTCTGATGTACTCAAGTTACAGGTAGATTAAATTCTGTAGGTAACATATGGGAGACATCGATCAATACAATCAAACTTTAAAATCTTTGACTAGCACTGTGTTAGTCTAATAAATAGGACCCCTTCCATGCACTGATACAGATTGACATCTTGGGAGATAATGTGACTGTTCTTCAGTAAATGCTAACCCATGCGCTGACACAAAATCTTCAATTTTCCAGAACACTTTGGATAAATTATGTGCAATATTCATATGTCCAATTTTTGGGATATTTTTCTCAATCTGGAATAAATGCTTTAGTGAAGATTTGGACAGATTTGAGAGAAAATATAATTGAAAGAAGCACCCAATTATTGCTACAGTGAGGAGTTGGTAAATTCGTCCACAAGGAAAAAGAATAGTTTATGTATCTCATGTTTGATTATAAATACTCCAATATCAAATCAAGGCAACCATCTTCCACAAAAGAGATGTTAGGCATCTTATTATCATCAAACACATCACATTCATCTCTACCAGATTTAGGTTATTTTTTTTCCTTTTTCAGACATCTTTTCTCCCATATGCAAAATATCTTTAGGACTCTCCGATGAATGTATCTGAAAGCTCGTAATCATTGTATCTTTGAAAACAATTATCTAATTTTCAACTAATGGGCCACCACCATAGTCATGTTGCCAAAAGTCACCATAATGTCCTACATGCTAAACTTAGACAGTCACTTTAAATCCCATCTTTACAGAGTGAAGTTAGTTATCTCTCCCTTGTGTGCTTGTGACTATGACAATGAATATGCTGAAGTTTTTTCTATTGCCCAAAAGTGTTCTTGCTCTCTTTTTATCATACTTGGTAGTATGGCTCTTGAATTAGTATTGAAAGTTAAAGTCAAACTAAGAAAACAAACAGATTCTGTCGTACTAAATGTTCAAAAATATTTCCATGAAAATGGATGTTTGTAATACTTGCAGTTATATTCAAAGTAACTAATTTGTAAGTAAAAGTAATTGACAAGAGTGAGTGCAACTAGTGCAATGTCTTCTCTCTCATCTATTGCTTATTTCAATAACTTTATACTCTATGTGTCTATTATTTTTTCCTTTTAAATGTTTTGTGTCCTTTAATATAAAAAAATATTTTACCTTGTTTACGGATGTTCCTGAACTTTTGTAACATGATTGTCATCTTTAGATCTTTTTTTATGTTTAGGAAAAGGACCAAGAAGAGTTAGACATCTTGTGTCCAATCCCATACTGTTTAATAAATAGACAATAAAATAGATGATGCAAGACTGCCCATATATATATATATATATATATATATATATATATATATATATATATATATATATATATATATATATATATACACACACACACACACTGTGGTGAACCCTCCACCCATTTATTTCATTTGAAAAGAGTAAATATTGTATTATGAATGTCAGTGTGTAAGTGATGCCCTTCATGACTGTACCTCCCACATTGACCCATTTCCCACCTCACCCTTCCTACACATCTGTTTGTAGTGTAGGTTTTTGGAAGTTAGAATAAGTCTTAGTCAGTCAAAGCAGGTATTGACTCAGAGAGTTCCACCCTTTTAAATCCAATTAAGGTCATTTATACCTATTAATGCTTTTAATGTTACACTTTTCATAGAACCCATAGGGCACAGGGTCACATTTTATGTTAAATTTCTATAGATGCCCAAAGGGTCATAATTAATGTTCAATTACCATTGAGCCCCATTGGGTCATGTTTAATGCTAAATTCCAGAATCCCATAGGAACACATATTATATATTTAATATAATTTTCTTAGATCATCATAGCACAACATCTATCACATATCTTTCCCTCATAGCTACTTATATATTTCTAACCGTAATCTAAGTGATATGCAAAACAATTGTAAAGTTAATTTAGCAAAATCAAAATGAATTTGAAATAAATATTTATTTTGAAATTTAACTAATTGAAAAGTTTCAAAAGTTTTGATGTTTAATCCCTTGTTTAAGAACATATTGATATTGTTTTGAGATGCAGCTATCAGCATTCATACCATGTTCATAGGAATAGAAGACCTTATCTTGATAATTCATCTTACCAATGTATTGGCGTTATTTTCTAATTCATGAAATAATTTATTTAATATATTTCATATTTAATAATATAATTAATATTTAATATATTTCATATTCTATTAGTAATAATTATATCAGTTTCATGTAAAATAATTATATAAATTTCATGCAAAATCTACATAATATAAGAAATTTTTCCAAAGATCCAATTTCACAACTTTTTTAAAATTCATACAAAACTAATGTAAAGTAAAAATATCCATATTGCCATGTGCTTTAATTTCTTCAGCTAGGCCTACAAATTGGCAGATAAAATTAAAACCACTTTATATTTTGTTCACATTTTCATGAGCAACAGATTTATTAGTGGTTGTCTTGTCAGTGTAATTTTGTTTCTGCAAAATGGATATAAAACAACAAAAACCAATTCTCCTTCTTAACTTTATTCATTGCCAGTGTACTCATGAACTAATCCCAGAGAGCCATTATTTATATCACTTATATCACTTTGCATGGCCATACAATTTCTCTAGAATGAGTACAACAACTTGGCATTCCAAGACAAGGCCTCTTCCAAGTTGTTTTCCAATATAGCCTCAAAATTGGAAATGACCACAGTAGGTATGGTTGTTATTCCATGTGCATTTACAACTTGTCATAAATATAATTCGATTCAGAAGTATTCTGTACATATTGCTGAAAGGACCCTTGAGTTGGCCATAATTGAAGAGTGGTGAGAAATGACATTATGTGTCTAAAATGAATACCAATTTATGCAAACAAGTGTCTTCCTGGGATTGCACATTTTAGTGAATAGACAAGATTATCCCCAAAATTGTCAATCAGTATCAGTACATGTTTTAAGGCTATATTGTCAGACTAGCACCATGTGTTATGTAAATATGAATTTTGAGAATTATTAAGAATCACTAGACCAGTCAGACAATGAAGATAATTATCAAATTGCTAAGCACAAGTTTTGAAATTGTGTACCAGTACATGATACATGATGATACAAAGCAACGTTGTATCAATTCAACCATTTTCAGAGAGGACATAGAAATATTTAATGAGTGTAACATGAAATCAACAGTGCCTTTTGAGATATGGTAATGTCTATTTATTAAAAAGTTTAGATGTAATACAAGTGTGGAAAGCTAGGTTTTGTTTTTAAAATCAGGTAGATATTTTTTGTGATGCTTTCATTTACAAACTGAAAGACCTGATAGGAGAAGATATAGATCACATTTTATGAACAAGAATTGTGTATATGACAAATAGTATGATGTATAAAATTTAAAGGAATTGACAAAATATAAAAATGGTGACAGTAAGTATTTGTGATAAGGATAAAACCAATCATTGTACAAATTGGAACCAGCTGAATATATTCACTTAGATAAATGATATACCTAAAAGAATATCTCTCATTTGAAGACAAGTGAGGACCAAGATATCAATGACAGTATCAAGGAGATTGCAAACTTAACAGTGTTTTAAAGAGAATGATTTTCTAAAATCTAGCAAATTGGAAAAATGGTAAAATAAATGAAGGAATTTTACTGATATATAAAGTACCAGAGATACCCCAAAACCAATAAGTAGCAAATGAAATGTTTGATAAATGTCTTTAATCTTTATAGTGTCCTAGTAGAGTGAGAAATTACATCATAGAAAAATGAAAAGAGATAACATAAAAAAAATCCAAAGTCAATTACAATTACATCTGGAAAAAAAAGACTAATAAAGTTCAAAGACTACAATCTCTTTGTCAGATTTTAAACAAGAGGTATGAAAAATCACATAAATGTGATATAATTCTTTTTAAATTTCATTCATAAAATGTCAGCACAATCAAATTTCCAGAAGAAAAATTTCACTACATACTGTTTTAATAAATCTATTATGCCTTCAATTGCAAAGAAAACATTTTTTTTTTTAGATGAAGCAAAATCAGTGTACTTGAACTGCATTTTAAGGTACATGCATGAAGTAAACTCCAGCACATATTTCAAAGTGTGCAGATATACATATTTTGAAGATGCAATGTTATTCTGAACTTTCATTTACCATCTTGTAGAAATTTAAGTAAAAGTATAGGAATAAAATGGGGCAATCATTATTTGACATACACTTGTCTGAAATATTCTAAGGAACAATATGTCGAAAGTAAATGTCAACCAGAGGTGGAACCAGTAGTACAATGTTACAAAGGCAATTGAAAATGAACGGAAGTAGGAAATAAGAAATTATTTTAAAATATTACACATTCAGAAGAACATAAATTTCTTAGATATGAACCAATATTTTTTTAAAAATCAAAAACAGTTTTAAAATTTCTACCACAGCATAAGTGGAATACATCAAGGGAAAAATGCTTGATCATAAATCTGCCAGAAGAGTATACAGATGGGGACCTTACACCTGTTGTTGTGTTGACTTCTTACTGGCATAAAGATAACAATGGCACAGGAATTCTTGAATACTGGAAATTGTTAGTTGATGAAATGAACTTGTGTATTTATGCGCTCATGACCTCCAACTATTCTTTTAATACAACCTCTTGTTTGGTTGGGAGGGGTAGGTTGAGGGTCTTGTATTTATTTTTTGTCAATTTCAGCATTAGGTTATATAGAGTTGGATTCTGTTCTTTGACTGAAAATATTTTTACAGCATTCACTTTTCTTTCTTCTTATGCAGTAATAATCTTTTCATGCCAGTGGAAGTCCTCACATCTCATTTCTTTGGTATTTATCAATTATAGTCTGTTTACCTCGCTGCTTATTGCTTGCAACTGTATCTCCTCCAGTACTTTTATTGGTTGTTGATTTTCATTATTGGTTCAGGTGGATATTTAGATTGTGTCTCCTCAATAAGTTATACCAATTTAAAGCCTGTGTTGAGTCAAGCCATTGTAAGCAGCAATCCATTTCTGTGTAGCCTGCTATAATGGTGAGCACTTTCTGGCGTTTGATGTTTCAAACTTTCTTATTATTCTTTTTTATCTAATAGAATGGACTTGTAGGGGAATTTTGAAGTTGGATTTCTCCAAACATGTAAGTTGTTCATGCCAAGTAGAGAACTTGGCAGAAAGGTTTGGAATCAACATTTGGTGTGAAATGATTTTAAAGATGAATTAAAATTAGATACTTCACTGGATGTTATAAGTTCAAATAAAGATTACCTCTACTTTTACTGAGTGCAAGTTCAATAAATTCCAACAATTTATTTTTATAAAAACAATGACAGAAAAAGGATGAATCTGAAAACACAACAATTATTCCTAGTCAAATATTCATGGGTTTCTTTGTTTTAGACATTTTTACCTATAACGATTAGTACAATAGTTGCCATCACAGGAGATTTTGCTTTTGAAGCTCTGTGTCTACCATAGGTACAATCATGCAATAAGATAAAATAATTCAATAAGGTTGATAGTAATAAACTGCACAAATTTATGAGATAACATTGACAAATGAATTTGATTCAAAATCTCCATCAATAGTAAAGTTAGCCATCTTGAATGATTCAAAGTTTTTCTTTCACTGTAGCAACAGAGAGAGCAAATCCAACAACTTTTTCAACCTACATAGGTACTCACTGGGTTGCATACACAATTGATCCACGTGGAATTATTTATTTTGATTCATATGGACTGGCAACACCAAAGGAATTTTTAAAATATGTCAATGGACTTCAAAACACTCCTGTATGGTATTCAACATTACCAACACAGATAATAACTGATCCGTCAACATGTGGCCGTGAAATAATTGCTGTACTAGATGCTGTGTTATTATCAACACTGCCACCTCATAAAGTCATGCACGAGTATACCACATTGTGCAACATTTTAAATGGGCCTTAGTGAATATATAATGGCAGATATTTTTGGAAGATCTTCTCGGATTCTCAAACCTTAAGGTGAATTAGCCAAATACTCAACACTTGATCATATCAAAGACGAGATAGCTAATCTTTTGCATCTCATGTGCACTAAAATCAAGTTGTTGTTTTTCAGGATCAACAAGGATGATTATAAATGAGTAATATCTCATTGATGTATATTATTCCAGATGCAACCAAAACTAACTTAGCAGTATTTACTAAAAATCGTAAAATTTTTAGACTTGGAGGAATCAGTCTTAAGACTCATGGAAAAGATTGTTTGATGCATCAGAAGAACTGGAGATATTATTCATAGCAATCTCAACCTGAGCAAAAGTACACATTTTAATGTGAGAGAACCGATATCAGATGAGGATGTGGCAACAAAAGATACATAGATGGCAACAACATCACAGTCAGAACTGAAATCGATGATCATATATTATCTGCTGGTGATCCAATTCCTGGTTCTCTCAAAATAGCTAATAATAAAATTACTTATCTTAGAGAACCATAATCATATGATGATGCCGCAACATAAAAATATGTTGCTGATGACAATTAATGATGGATTGGCCACATTTAGATCTGAATTTTCTAATCACGTACAAATGTTTTGGAATTTTCATAGAAACATTAATAAAGCCATTAATGAAATTTTTGGAAGTCGGGCAGTTATTGACATCAAATTCTCTGACATAAATAGAGTCCAGCATTTGTCAACATTAAACTCTCTGAAATAAAAAAATTACTGACAGTATATAGAGTAGTGTCTGACTCAGCATTATGGGACCCAGTTTAATACTAGATTCATCCATTATAGCGTTGAGGTTACCGGTATATACAGTGTATCAGTACTTAGCACTGCAACATTTAAGATATTCACCTCAAAAATTCCATGGTGTACTTCAACAAATATTAAATGTTATGTTAGTAGTACTGGATCGAAAAAAAAATGCATATATTTTCGATGAAACCCGAAAAACAAGATCTCAGCTTGATTTACTATTGGTGTCTCGAATAAGTCACTAAACTACCATCTACTTAAATTATATAATGAATCAATCTACTGATTTTGTTGCAGCTCAGCATTACAGATACAACCAAATTTGTTGCAGACCAACTAAAAAATATTGATGAGTACACAGTAAAATTAAAAAAATACTGTAGACATATCGCTGTTACTGGAACAGCAACTATAATTGAATCATTATCTACATTGTACATAATAGCATCAGCAGCTCTGTTAGCGCTGGGAATTGGTGTTACAGTTGTAGCTGGTGTTGCTGGTATTTTTAATATCACACAAAAGATATCCACATGTGCTGCTGATAAATTACATGAGTATACAATGTTGTAATTGGTGGCAACACACGCACATGCCAAATTATCATCACTGAAATCAACAGGGCTCAATGATGGAATAATATCAGATCAGGAACTCACAGAAATGATTAACGCTTACTGTGAAGCAACTGGAAACCAAAACCCAACACCGATGGTGTTGTTGACAGAGTCACCTTAATTTAAATCAGGAAGTAAATAATAATGATATCAAATAATCAAAGATCGTTACAATTACTACAATAAATTGTCTCTAGTACAACACTGCCAACAGCCACAATGATATCAATGAGCTCAACTAATCCTGATTTTGGCATTATCTTTACAATGTCAATTCCAGCCTAAGGAATAGCATTAGCACAATTGTTTGTATATTACAGCTGGCCAAATATTAGATCAAAGTCATATGGTGGGTTAAGAAAAAAAAAATAACTCATTAGCATTTTCTTATAAAAAAAATCTGTTGGAACTCCAGACTGGCAAGTTGTTAGTATTCCTATGGGCAGTTATCATATAGCTTAATAGTGCATTCCAATGCAGGATTAAATCTACCACAGGAAAAGAATCTAAATTTTCTATTACAGTTCACGAGCTAACATTATCAGCTTTGATAGAAATATCAAGACCTGACTACGCCATTGCCATCAATCAGAACTTTATTAGGATGGCCAGCACCTGCTTATCAAGGACCACCAAAACCTCAACACAGTGATTATTCATCAGACAATAAAGTGTACTTGGAAAAACTCCAGATTACGAAATATGGACATCAATACCAAATTCAAATTAGGATTTGAAATCACCAAACCTCTGGAGGAGGGAAGAAGATGTAGTATCCTGGTATGGAATCATGAAAGACATTTGTTTTCAAAATCAGATTTTGAAAATCATTTCATAATCGTTAATGCTGAGCACAAACAAATGAGTGACAAACTGTGCCAGTCATTCACGCATTATATTGATGAGCATCCCCGCTCCCGTTAGCGATTATCTGAGGGGTGAAATTATTAAGCAAATAGGACACCTGAATAAATTAATATCAGATTTCAAGAAATGTCATCGGAAATTTATACAAGCTGTGATTAAAAGTAGAGACGTTGATAAAATCAGTGGTGTATCAGCTAAAGAAATATTCCTGGGCAGCCGTTTGTTGTCAGAGACACATCTGCCAACATTTAAATATCATGGATTTGATACCAACGAACTAAAAAACAACTGTCAATGATACCATTGATGAATACTTTCCCAAGATCATACAAGCGTGGATAAAAATATCCCCTCTGGCGAGTATTCTCAAACATAACAATGATCCAGATGGCGGTGGTCATCATATATCACCAGGTGTTGTTGCGATCACATCAACGATCAGTCAATTTGGTGTGTGATGCTATCGATGGCAGGCATCATGTAGATACTGAAAAAATCTAGGCAGACACAACAGGGATATATCTTATATTTATTTACCCCTGAAGTACCTCCTGGGCTTTTAATTGTGTCAGTGCCCGTTACTCCGGTTTATCGATGCTGTCATAATCCGCTGTTATCATCGATACATTTCAGATTTACTGAACAAACTGGACATTTGCTTGATTTAAGGAATCAAGTGTTGACCATAAATTTGTGTGTGCATTCATAGCTACTTTTGTTGGAATAAAAGATATAAATCTGAATCTGAATCAGAATAAAAATTTTTAAAAAAAATAATCTAAATATTTCTGATTCTGAATAATATTTTAATCTGAAAGAGAATCTGAATTTGAATCTTTATAAATATTATAATCTGAATAAATCAGAATAAATACACCTTTCACTTTCATAATCCCTCTTGACGTTTGTCATCGAGTTTACAATTGTACATACAAAATTTCCAGCTGTCACACATGTAATCTTTTTTGTTTCATATTCGCATGATAACTCTGACCTAATTGCACCTTTATTGCACGCAGTGGAGGCTTATGTGCACAATACACATTGAACTTGTGAACGATATTATTGTTGTTCTGAATTTATCAGCTACGCAGTTAAGGATGTATAACATACAGGAAAGAGAGATTCACCCTGCCTTTCCAGGGACAGAACTCTCGACGTATATTCACGATGATTTAGTACAACGGAACAAGAAATTCAGTGTGTGAGAGAAAAAAACAAAAAGTGGCAGTCATATGATATTACACACTTACAAGTAGTCAGCTGCTCAGTTACTCTATCAGAGAGAGTTTTGCTTGACATAATTCTTCATAATTATTGTGCGTCCAATACAATTGAGAGGTACTGAAATATTTTTTTTTTTTGTTGTTTATATTTCCTTAAATACCCCAATCTCTATATTTTACCCGCGACACGTTGTACTGAAGGTATGACAATATCAAATTATTTTCTAGATATACACACAGATAGTCTATGGAGGTAATAAAATGTTTCTTGATTTTTTACTCACGAAACATACTGTTGTTATCATGTGTGGCAAACATAGTCAACCAACACCTTTTGTTGGATCATCTCTGCATGAATGGATAAAAAACGTTTGAGTATTATTATGAGAAAATAATTGATGATCATAGAGCTATTGATCAAACGCTGAAAGAGTTTAAAAAGCTAATCAGACTGCAGCCAGATAAGATTCAATGCAAACTAATGCGTGAAGTAATTCCAGAGACTACGATGATTGGGTTTTGCAATTTATGGCGACCTGCTGATTTGATAGTTGCAAAGTCGGAAGATAGTTCGTGATAATAATCCAAAATAATTCACCGTGGATAGAATTAATAGTAATCTCGACCACACACACGAAAATGTAATGTTGACATGTCTTTGTAATCGACGTAAGGGTGATGGTGTCCTGCTTTCACAGGTGTGTCGGTAGTGGTAATTGTGTATCTTCAGGGACTACTACGTAATTGTTCACGTACAAATCCACGTTGAGGAGCAGTTTAATTTAGTCTGTAGGTTGCAGGTCTACCTGTGGATCTTACCACTCTGGTCACACTCCAGATAGGATCATTTTTTTTTACCTCCTTGAAGTTCACCGGATTCATATAAATATCTTACAATAAATTACCTAATACTGGTTGTTTTGAGAAAGAGTCACGTCGTTGTATTGCTAAATGTTTTTATAATCTCGAAGATGTATTTCATAGAAGTTTTACGAGTAATTTAATTTTCTAGCTCAGCTATCACGCTTGGTAGTCTTGCAACCCATTCACGAGATCTCTTATCCCCGGACTTAAGGTCAGTGGACACTTCCTTTGTATATTGATATCTAAATAACCGCTCAGCAAGTGTTCGATTAAACCGTTCAACGATTGCCTGATCGCGATGAATTGCGGTGTGTCCTCGTCTGATTTTGATGTTTTGTTGGTTTTTTTTCATCAGAGATGATACTGAACCAAAAAATTCTTTGCCACGATCAGCATGTAGCAACTGTGGCCTTCATAGACCACTTTGTGGTCTGGAACCTCATTGATAAATTCGATCAAAAGCAGATCCAAATTTTGTTGATAATGGTTCTGCTTCTTTATTTCTTCTTGCAACATCAACGACGGTCAAAGGTATTTGTATATGTGCGATTGACGTCTACGTGTTTGAATAGTATCATGCGGTAAAAACAAAATATCTGAACAAAATATCTGCCTGGTGAACTTCATTGGTAGGGCTGACATCAAAATGTGCATACTGAATTTGTTTAGGTGGTGGAAGCTGCATTTGCCTATCTTCGTATGAGACGAAATAAATCTTTATTTACTTGTACCACATTTCTCACACTTGCCTGTAAGAACAGGCTTTTCTTAATTATTTTTTTTTATTATTCATATTAATCCACTGGTGGGGCTGGATGCTCTGCATCGAACAGAATATAAATCCATGTTATTTATTATATTTTTCAAGATGGATATCATTGACTTCTCAGCAATACGAAATCAAGAGCCAATCAAGCTTAATGAAACGCTACCAAATTCTATCAGAGCAATTAGGTATCTCTGGGTCTGTAAGACGCAATTATTGCTTAATATGATAATGATAAGGCTCAAGAGGGAGAAATTGTATTTTATGGCACCATCCATAGATGCTCAGCGATGCTACGATGTGCTTAAATATTTAATGAAGAAGCGAAGTCGTTAGATAAGTATGAAGATGATAATGATATTGATTTTATTACCGATATTGATGAAACTCCGTCTATGAATGATCTCGATGGACGTATTAATAATCTTGCAGTGTTCGATGATGTGAGGCTGAACAAACAATCAAATCCAGCTCATATATTTTCCCGAAGCAAACACAGAACACCGATGTTATATATATATATATATATATATATATATATATATATATATATATATATATATATATATATATATATATACATACACTACTCAGCGATAAACACAAACACCTAAAGTGATCAGAGAAGCTAATATTAGTTGTGTTTAATGCAGTCGATATACATACTCTGCGAAACATTTATTAAACTTAGTGTTCAGGGGACATGGAGATGATCAAGTTTAAAAGCTTCTTCTCCAAAGCGCAAGCTACCCCATACGGATTTAACACTATAAATTTACATGATACCTAGTCGCGATATCGCAAAGGTCTCGATACAACTTTTGGTTGGCAGACACAGCAGCAGCGATATCAACAACAAAATCTGAGTACCCGACGGGTAAAGGAACACGCCATAAAAATGAAAACATAGGTCAAAAGCGTCATTAACAAAATGAGCTAACCCAATTAGCGAAGTTTCGGTCGGTTAGAGGCTTCAGTTTGACGTTATTGACCTTGTATTTCATTTTTATAGGAAGCTTTATTTTTCAGTAAAATCTCTTATTTGAAAAGTCGAAGGATTCGTCCTTCCTGCTGGTACTGTTCTACCTCTTTATAAAGCATCATATCATTCAATCCCCACCCACCCCCGCTGGTGGCTAATATGTAAATAGTGTTTAACCAGTGAAATAATTTTCTCCGCTTTTCTAAAACATCACACAAATTAAAAGATAAACATGTGATGTCCTTAGAAGTCATATTGTCTGTCCTTTTTTCCACATAAATGTCAATGTCATTTTCACAAATACCTTTGCATTAGTAGTAAAGCTTAACCATCCATATATATATATATATATATATATATATATATATATATATATATATATATATATATATATATATATATATATATATAATAACATGTCACTTAGAAGTCATATTATTTTTCCTTTTTTATCTTTAAAAAAAACCAGATGAGACAGACGTAACAAGAGTTCAAACGATTAGCACTTATTTAAACAACAGCAATAATTAGCAGATCCGATAGAGCTGGTGTACATAATATGCAATTTGTTCAAAAGCACATCGAAATTTGAATTTGAAAGACACAAGAGATAAAATGTTCAAATATAAAGTCTTGGGTAGTTAAAGCTGAGAATAAATTAGCCATTATGGATCAGAAACGCGAAAAAAGAATTTAAAGATATCATAATTACAGAAACATATTAATTACTACATGAAGCAGATTTAAGATGGATGTTAATTATTCACACATACATTCAGACCATTATCCAATGGCGTAGAGAAATATTAAACACCAACTGAAAGAGCAGATGAGTTTCGAAAATATTTACTACATTTTGAGCATAGGCTATGCAGTGAAATAGAAGCTTTGAAGTGTAATATTACAGAATGTGGAAATCTGTGGAAGGCTATAGCCCTATACAATCGCAGCTGGAACAGTTGCCTAGAGTCTTTGAACAATGAAATTCAACAAACAACAAGTAAATTTGATAGTGGATTTGATCAGATAAACTAAAATGATTAATAATAAAACTTCTAACACTAATTACCTGTCAGATTTGCAGAATAAATTGTTAAACAGATAGCAAAAAGGTTACAGGACGTCAAAACAAAATGAATATTAACGAAAGCACAATTAGAGCCATGCAAATAACTTTCGATTTACCTATTGGAGATCTGACTGATAAGACTAGCGCTTTAAATTATGTCACGTGCACTGAATTTTAAATCAATCAATATGCTGAAATTAATCAATAAATAAAAAGATGTAAATTGTATTGATGATAGAGTTGAGTAATAATACAAACGGATGAAACAAATGAAAACCAATTTCACTGATTCGAAGCAAGAGTTTACTATGTACAAAATATGCTGTCAAACTAAGAAATGAACGAAGATATATTAGCATTGAAAAATGAAGACGAAAATAAATATGAAAGCCTTTAATTAGTTCCAGAATGGACAAATTAAAAACGGAAATTGGCAAAACTGAAATGGAGTTGTAGGTCAAAACTAAATCATTATCCGGATATATATTGCTTGATGATTTTTTTTCTACTACGACCAGAAAAATAATTTGAATTTTAGATTGAGCTGCATGCTGAGAAAATTAGTTCATATATATATATATATATATATATATATATATATATATATATATATATATATATATATATATATATATATATATATATATATATCAGAGTAATACAAGGCAAATAAAAAAGTCAAACATATAGTTTTTTTTCTCAGCCTATAGACTGAACATGCGAAGATTTGGAAGAGCGTTAATATTGATTGTTGGTTTGAAGCGCTTGACTTTATCGATTACCTCTGTCCGTGTGGGTATATTATTTTTGTGTCTCAAGTTCAGGAAACATTCACATAATTAACTAAAATCAGTTCAGCTTGAACTATTTATAAATTTATTTGTAACATCCTTTCAACAAGACAATTTGTGGAGTTATTAATTGTTGAATGACTGTGTTTACACCGAATCTAAATACATTATCTGTTTTAAATACATCGTCATTCTCTGTCCATATTTTCTGTACAATAAGACTTAAGTCAGAAAATGGTTATTCAAAGATGAAAAGTTATTGTAATAGGTGCTGAGAACAAAAGGACAAACGGCTAGAGTTAGTGGTTGGTGTTTTTCACGATACACATCCTTTGTTTAAAACGGATGAATGAGTTGATCGTATTAAAGCAGAAAGCAGGCAACTTAAACAGACTAGCTGTTAATGATATCCATTTTAAAATAGCAGTATGAGTGATTGTACGAATATGCGTGTATGTGTGTTATTTGGATTTAATGTAGTTTTAGAATTTTTTCCAGTCATTTCGCTATGATCTCTGCAGTGTGGTAGTTTATAGTGATGTCTGGCATTGGGGCCTCATGCCACAGACATGTAGCACATTATATCACCCGGTCATATTATCATGACACCAGGCCGATCAGTCCTAACACTAACATCTTAAAGCTGATCGCCTAGCGAGGCAGCTGTCAGTACCAATTTTACATAAGACTTGGATATGACTCAGCCGGGTTTCGAATCCGCGACCTGTCACGTCCGATGCGAAAGCTCTAACTACTATGCCATTGGAGCAGTCGATCGTACAAAATATAAAATTCTTTAATCAATTAGTTATGGGAAAAAATCTCTTTGATTGTGCTTGAGAGCAGGACAAAATAGCAATAGGAGTTATGTCCAATTAAAACACACAAACGATTTAAATATATACTTTGAGACAGAACAAAGAAACTGATTTTTAATGAATCTTGATTTCCGGTTCAGTACAATATCCTATTATCATAGGTACACATAGCCTTCCACATGTTTCCTTGTACTTAGAGTAATATATTTACGTTGCCTTTCCAGAAGAAAAAAAAAAACGCTTTTCATCATGCACAGACAATGCTATCTTGAACTTAAACATCTCATAATTGTATGAGCCGAGTAAGAATCAAGTTCCTGATATTATTCAAATTTCAAATTAGTTTTGACGACAAAATTTGTAATCCTTTACAATCTTTCCTTTCATCTTTATCAATGTAATCTGAATAAAGATTGGACTCATTTATGAAATGGCAAGGAATTTTAGAATTCATTTGTGACAGATTAAATATGTTGTCCTTGACATAGACACCAATGTCACTGACTTTACCCCCTATGCCACTGTAAACGTTTTCTGTCTCAATAAGAGAGAATAAATAGTCAGTATCAGTCTCATATTATCAGCATCAGTCATTGGCAGACTCATTTTATCAGGTATCAATCATTAACAGACTCATTTTATCAAATCATATACAACCAGTATCAGTCATGAACATACTCATTTTATCAGTATCAGTCATTAGCAGACTCATTCTATCAGTAATGGTCATAAATAGACTCATTATATCAGCATGAGTCATTAACAGTCTCATTTTTTCAGTAATAGTCATGTACATACCCGTTTTATCAGTATTAGTCATGAACAGAAACATTTTATCAGTATCAGTCATTAACAGACTCATTTTATCAGGTATCAGTCATTAACAGACTCATTCTATCAAATCATAAAGAATCAGTATCAGTCATTAACAGACTCATTTTATCAGTATCCATTATTAACAGTCTCATTTTATCAGTATTAGAGACTCATTTTATCGGTATCAGTCATTAACATACTCATTCTATCAAGTCATATACAATCACTATCAGTCATGAACAAACACATTTTATCAGTATCAGTTATTTATTAACAGACTCATTTTATCAGCATCAGTCATTAACGGTCTCATTTTAGCAGAATTAGAGACTCATTTTATCAGTACCAGTCATTACTAGACTCGTTTTATCAATGCATAAAGAATCAGTATCGGACATTAACAGACTCATTATATCACTGTCTTTGATTTTAACAATATTGTAATAAAATTCGTAAGTGAACCTTTCTAATGTAATACACTTGAAAGTGATTTTGGTTAATTCCGTGATCATTCTCCCGGCAAATGAAAGACTTTTCTGGCAAAAGAATAGCATCATCTGTACATAAAATGTATTGCTGCTCTCCACCAGATTATTTACCAATTATATTAATATTCATCAATCAAAATAAAATGTATCCGACAGCATGTTTACAATAAACGTATTCAAAGAACCATGGAGAAGCTTAAATAATTACTACTACTACCACCAACACCACCACCATCCAACCATCCCATCGCACTCTTCTTTGTTTTGGCTGTAATATAATCGTACTGGATGAGTTGACCATTCAGAAAGCATGGTTTTGCATTCATTTCAGCAAGGTCTTTTTGTACACAGACACACTAATACACAGATACACAACACACAAATCGCAATTTCAAAATTTTTTAATGTATATAACCCTCGTAATAATCAGTGTCTTTTGCAACTATAACAAATCATTTTCATCTGGAACTAATTTCTGGAAATAATTTCTCCGAGTTATGGAGAAGTCCTTGAAAGAGTCATGCAAGTGTATACGACTCTACAAATCAACTTCGAAAATGCAACCAATACCACATTTATAATGACCAATGGAGTAAACGTTTTTCTGTTACTGTAACTAAATCATTACTTGCTCGTCTTATGTATTTAAATGACATGTATTGGCTCATTCCTACACACATAGGTTGTTAGAACATAATGACTTTGACCTTTACTACTCACCATCACCCTTAATCTTTCCATTCTTGTCCTGATTCAAATTTTTGATGTGCTTCATTATCTCTATTTGCTATAATGCTATTACATCTTCCATACTCATTCTCGATGGACATATCGTAATATGCCAACAGCTCTGATTTTGTACCCAAAATCTTGAAACTTGCAGTATATGCTAAATAGAGTTCATTATAATAGTGGGTAGTGTTCAGTTAGCAATTTTGAATACAAACACTCACGGATTCCTCATTAATGTCACTTAGCACCAGTGTACTTTCTTTACGTCGTAGCCATGTATATCTCAGTCTTTATGTGCTTAAATAGTCCAAATTTTAACGAATAGTAATTGTCATTGATACGTTGGAATCCTTACGTGATCTATGCAACTTTTCTTTAACCGGTATAGCTGTTTCATGAAGCCTTTCAAAGCTATCCATATGGGTTAATGTCTTTTTTCAAACATTTAGACTGCATATTGAAGCCTTTCGAAGCTATATATATGGGTAAATGTCTTTTTTCAAACATTTAGACTGCATATTTGTAAAGTGTTTCAGTGTTTCTGTGAACTTGTTTAATTTGGAAATTGGCTGCTCTACATATCGTCATATGACTCTTAAGCTATCTAAAAACAAATTCTCGTATAAATTGATATTTCTTTTTTCTGTAAATCTGTCAACTATACAAATCCATGCTGAATTAAACATCGTTGTTTTCTATGATTATTACCTATTTAACAAGATAAATTGAACCAATTTCTTGATAAAAAAGACCAGTCTTAACTGGACAAACTATGAAAGAAAATGATGTGTATTCTGGATATTTAAAATTCAGAGCACATATGTTAATTTTATTTTTGCGTGTTATATGTTGTTTTCAATTATTTTGCTTTCGCTAATATAACATATAGTTTTTCTTGAGTTAAAATGCATTTCTTCTTTTAATTTTTACATGTGACTTACAAATGAGCTTATTACGTATACAATAGTGACTGCATCAGGTGCACAGTGCAGGATTTTGTATGCATGCATTGATTTAAGCCCTTTCCTAATTACTGGGTTTATTTGGATCTCGAAGTATTGATCTGCTATTTATGTAGTGTCTGGTCTTCAGATGCTGGAGGTGTTTCGCAATTTATATAGAAAAGAAATTTGCCACTTCGCAGAGTCGAACAGATGACTTCTTGCTTGCTAATCGTACGCTATACGGTGTATCACACACTTTCTTACCAACAATGTACAAATTACTTCTATGCAAGTATATTGCAATGCATGTCCACAAGAGGGCCTTGTGGTCTAAAGCGCTGTCCGTTACGGATCATTTCCATCTCACCTCTGTCTGCGTGGGTTCGAGTCTAGGATTCGGCGAATGTGGATATGTGCGAAAGCTTGCCAGTAGCTTCTCATGGGCCGGCGGTTCTTTCCGGTGATTTCCCGGTTTCTTCCTCCACCATTAATACTGGCTGCCATGTATAGCCTATCGTGTGCTGAAAAATGGCGTTAAACCTCACAATAACAACAATCAACAATGTACAAATTACTTCTATGCAAGTATATTACAACGCATGTCCACAAGAGACGACATCACAACAGTTGGCACATGTACACATTCCCTAAAATCAATTAACCAAAAACCACAATTGAACCGTTTATTTTAGTAGCATTTGATATCATTTCCTTTTGCTAACTTTACACGGTAGGCCTATTTTGCACGTAGTAAAGAGAGTAACACGTAATACAAAGGTATCTTGTCTGCAGCTAAATCAGAATCTAAAATAACTACCGTGCAGACCATAGTCTATAAGACATTATTTGTTTCACAAAAACAAATACTTTGTACCTGCAACACCATTAGAATCTCAAACATTTTGCAGTATTGCAACTGGCTCAGAGCATAACTTAGAGTAAAATATTTTTTTAGTGAAATTATTCCTTGTGGTAGCTCGAAGCAAATACATGACACTTCTTGCCAACCAGTCTGGCGAGAAGTCACAACTAAATGTAAATAAGTA
This sequence comes from Potamilus streckersoni, assembly GCA_016746295.1. Lineage (NCBI taxonomy): Eukaryota > Metazoa > Mollusca > Bivalvia > Unionida > Unionidae > Potamilus > Potamilus streckersoni. The sequence continues at coordinate 3,981,727 of JAEAOA010001910.1, read as the reverse complement.
ACATTTATTTATCTTCGAAAACAAAGTCCTAGCAGTCAACAATGTATTCACATGCACTTAAATTTGCAGTGATCTAGATGTTTTGAATGGTTTTCTAAATATTTCCAGCTAGTTGAGAAATTTAAAATGTTTAATTTTTCACATCTCCCACACAGAAGTGATTTTTGGTTTCAGTAGATGCATTTTTCAGTACTGAATGAAATCACTGTCACGTCTTGAAGCAAATAAGGAATTACCTTTCTTTCCTATATAAAAATGATGGAAGGTTACACCAACAAAAAAAGGTGTTTTGATAATTTGTACTAAATAGCTGTAATAGAAGCATTATTTTTCTCCAAACACGGAAGACTTATGTCATAAGTGATCATGATGTAGTTCTTTGAGAATATAACTGTTTATCAGTTAATAATTGCATATTTTTAATAACATAATCATTCTTTGTATAGAATTTTTCTACATGTCTGTAAAATATTTACAGTCTTTAAATGCCAAGGTATGAATCAAGACTAAATGAGACAGGAATTAACAATAATACATCACTTCGTCGTTTTCCCATCCATGTGAACTGTGCATTGCAAGTGTCCTCCATAGTCAATTTGGTGTGAACTGATTGAAGACCTACAAAAACGAAGCTGGGATATATAGACAAATTTAATTAAAATTCACAATAAAATACAGAGAAACTATAAAAAAATAAAACATGTGATAAAGATTAGCTCGTGTGCAAAATAAACTTGAAATTAATAGGTTCCATCTAGGTGAAAATCCTATTTTAAATAATTTTATCAAAATAAACTCGGTGTCAACATAATTAAATGAAATATAATCCTTTGATGACATATGGCAAATCTGCATAATTTATTGAGGGAAAAAACCCAGTGAGCTAAACCATTGAAGTTTATTGTGATTGCTCCACTTGATTGTCATAGATGAAAATAATACATTTTCAGATCTGAACAATAAACCGCTGTGTTTTTATTACATTATTAAATTCTATTCACCATTCAAACATGAAAAATAGATTATCTCAAGTGATCGATTTTTTTTTTCTTCTAATTCCTACATATTATATGTACACTGGATTTGTTTGTTGTATCCGAAGTATCCAGCTGAGGTGAACAGTAAGTTTGTTATACAATTAATGTTCTAGTTAATGTAACCGTGTAATAGATAATCGGTTCGTGTGGGATGGTTGTAAGATTATCGTTTTACGTGACAACTGGCATCACCGCAACCACACGCTCCGTGAATGAAGTCCATATTTGGAGATAAATGGCTCTGACAAAGCGAGTTTACAAACGTCAAGAGCCGCATGTACCGGCCAGGGTCATTTGGATACATTTCACAAACATGACTGAACAGATTCACGTGCACCTGTCTCTGAAACAATTCCACCAGTGACCTGTCCAGTAAGGTCGGCAGATCTGAAAGAATAATGGAATTTGGAATATCGATCTGAAGATGTGATAATTTATGAAATACGTAATATAGCATGCAACCTTCTAGCTTTTAAATGTTTGGTTGGTTGTTTTTGTTTTGTTTTGTTTTGTTTTGGTTTTTTTGTTGCTTTTTAAGTTGATACAATAATAATTATAAAAGAATCAAAGATCTCATGACATTTCCTTTCGTCAACGATATATTGACATATAATTAAATAAGATTCACTAATGGTATGATTTCATTTTATTAACAAAGGCCAACACTTGTTTTAAAATCTTGCTTAAAAGAGATTCTCTCTCTCTCTCTCTCTCTCTCTCTCTCTCTCTCTCTCTCTCTCTCTCTCTCTCTCTCTCTCTCTCTCTCTCAACTTCGAACACGCACACTGAAGAACACACGAGAATGTAAACTTGGCCATCTGGTACTTTGCTATATAATGTTGGACATTTGTTTTACAATTAACAGCTTAGCGGACACGTATGTGTAGGTAACGAAATAATTCCAAATACTGGAGCCTTTACTAACTTAAATTTCTAATTTGCTAAGTTTATTCTAATAAATGTCTTGATTTTAATTTAAATTAAGTAAAATTCTGCGTGAAAAATGTGTTAACATGTATTGTTTGCAAGAAATAAAATAGATCATGCTCATTGAAGCGCATTCTCAAATCTTCAGTTTTGGAGGTACGTACTTCTGCATGTTGTTAACTCGTCAATATTGGAGGTAGGTTTTGCATGTAATCTGCAATCCCATCATGCCTAAATAGTACTTGTCAGTCTAAAAAAAACCCACTGGAATTTATGAAATTTGCCAAGACACATCGTCCAAAGTCCGTCTAAGTTTTTGTGTGTCTGTCTGTCTGTGTGTGATTTAGATTTTTAACGTGCCTTTAACAATCGTTTAGTCATATACGATGTCCGCAGAGCGGCAATTTATAGTGATGTGGAGCACTGGGGCACCACCCAGTCACAATATCCTGACACTAGGCCGACCAGTCCTAACACTAGTCCAAGTTTCCTCTGACCCTTGACACCCCATTTTTGATATTTGTTTTTTTTTTATGTTGGGGTATATAAAAGTGTATTAGACCCAATCAACGATCAAGAAGTTATTTGAACTCAGGAATGAAGCGACTTCCAGAGTTTTAGCCGCCCCCCGCCCCACCCCAACCCTGCTATAAAAATTCCACACACAAGGTACAGTGACTTGTCACTGATTCGACCGTTCTGTGAGAAAACTAGTCTCATTAATCCAAAACACACAAAGACATAAACACACGCGCGCGCACTGGTCAACGAGTATAATTAATATTATTTCTAGGCCGCAACAAAAAGGCTTCCAGAAAAATGAAGAAACCATACTTTTGGGTGGATTATGTTCTTGAGATCATTGTTTTAATGTGTTAGGCTCACCGCAAAAACAAAAGACACTGGTTATTTTAGCTGATAGAAGGTATTCAATTGTAAACTTCATCTCATGTTTTGTTCTGCGTGTTTCTACCACACACCCACTCCCACCCCACGCCCCCATTCCAGAAAAAGTATTACTAACCAGGATTGAAAAGTATAAGGAGTTTAAGATAGAGGATTTCTGCAATATCCGGCGAGGCAAACCTCTGCAGTGGGTGGTTTGGCATCATTGCGGTCAGTCTGTCATCAAGGAAATTGAGTTGTCGGGAACCACAATATGAAAGTCCTGTGCAGAACGGCTGCTGAGGAGAGGTCTGGAATTTTAGTCCCGCGGCAGGGTAAGATTGTTCCAACAGAAGGCTGTCTAGCAGAAACACGCGACTTCTTGACGACGAAAGAATCACTCTCTAGAACATACAAAATAGCCTTGTATGCAACCGTTTCATGGTTAACTACCTTGCACTTATTAAAAGCATTACATAAAGGGGAGAAAAGATTTTTTTTAAAAAAAAAATCATTTGACTGAATGCCATGGCACCCGTATGTTACCTGATATTCCCACTGTCATTGCTAAGCGAGTGCTCATGCGATCTTAAATATGGGGTGACATAGGGGAATTAAGTACTTCAGACCCTCCGTTGATAGAAAAATGCAGTATTGTTAGCCCTGACTTCCTCCTCCGGCTTGTCGATATGTTAAATTCAAGGCTCTTTCGAAACCCCCCCCCCCATGTCCATGCATAAGTTATATATATATATATATATATATATATATATATATATATATATATATATATATATATATATATATATATATATACTTAACTGTGTTACCACAAATCATTGAATTACTGTACATATCAATAGACAACACAAACTTGTGTAAAGAAAAATGTGCAATTATATAAGAAGACAAAGTATAGATTTCATTTCCGCTGACTTTTATATTTCGGAAAACAAGATACTCCGCTTTTTTCATTTATCTATATTTTCCACCTAAAGTAAAAGATGATTTGGTTTTCAAAAATTCGGACAGTAATTTGTATAAATAACGTATTTCTTGGCTGAAAGTTTTAGTCTTTTAACTATACAAAATTGCATCATTTTTCCTTGACTTTATCAAATTTGCAGACAAATTTATTCTCGCCGTTCTGGAAACTGTAAGTCTTAATAGTGTGGGTTTTTTTCAATGTTGATTTATCTTTATCTTAAAGAGTTTTTCATATATCTACATTTACCTGGTCATGCTCGCAAAGAATATTAAAACTAGGTATCTCTTGAATCCATTGAATGGTTGCTAGCAAACGGGTTCTTGCCAAATCGAAGTTCATTATGTTGTTGTAGCGTGCTCTCGAAATAGTCAGATCGAGGCAACCTTCGCAACGAACGGGTGTCGTTGTGGAAGGGAATGACGTTAGAAATGCTTTTGGGTCTGCAGTGAGACCCAGATGGGTACGTTGAATTCCAGTACCGGATTCTTCCTGTATCAATTGTTGTCCCACGGCCTTTGTCACTGTAGGTCCTATATCCTTCCCGTCCTTCGTAAAACTTGAGCATTTGCTTTGAATCTTGACCGATGATTTTCTTCGCGGCCCTCTTTCATGCTGAACGGCTGAAGACAAAGCTATTCATTATTTTAACTTATATCGAATTCAGATTTAAGCCAATCGTAAGTGAAGAATCTTTCAATGGAGGTTGTGATTAACTCGGTATTCGTATCTACATATCATGAATCTTTATGGTAAATTTAATTTTGAAATAAATCTGCCTTTTCAGTTTGGAGAACGTTGCGTCATGAAAAACTTAACTGTGTTCATTACCCGGCAAAAAAAGACAAGATTGTTTAAAACCGTACAGTAAAATTATGGATGAAACTAGGTCACGAGTCAAACACTTAATGTGCACACTGCTGATAGTGACGTGAGTAGTAAGCAGTCTGTCGGAATATCAAAAAATATATCATTAATATGAGGATTTTAACTGATAAAACATACATACATACATACATACATACATACATACATACATACATACATACATACAACCATACAACCATACAACCATACATACATACATACATACATACATACATACATACATACATACATACATACATACATACATGACAGATTTATTACCATTTTTATTCATGTTGACTTCCGTGCATCTTCTGAGTCTGCAAGCCCTACACTGGTTGCGATGCGTTTTATCCACGGGACATTTCCCGTGCAGTTCACCTTGGGCTTTGCACGTGTAGGCGCGATTCCGGTGTATCGTCCGCTTAAAGAAACCGGAGCACCCTATAATTAAAGGAAATGTAAGAGAGATACAAAATTGTTTTACGTAGTATTTTGCTGTGGTCAATACCTGATTTGCTATGGTGAAAAAGACCCTCCCACACACACACATACACACACTATGTCAATCCAATTAACGTATGCATTTACAACATGAGTACAAAGTTCCGAAGCATTTACGATCCGTTAAGGGCAGGGGCTTTTTAGAAAATGTTATATATATATATATATATATATATATATATATATATATATATATATATATATATATATATATATATATATTATTTTCGTTATTATATTTATTCCGTGGAGTGATGCAGTGAATAATATTTGGGTTGGGGTACTGTATAAACATCAAAGAGCAGTCATATTCGACAAACTTCAGATCGTAAATAAGAGGTATTAATGATTGTGAGGGGAGGGGATGCCTTAGTAAAATTGAGTTCTAGTTCAGTAATAGACATTGCACCCAAATTTCGATTGTCACTTAATTTTGGTTTGTAATCAGCATTGATCTATCCCTGAGTTTGTTTTTTTTTCATTGCGTTCAGACATGGTTTATAAGTGTGATGAAAGTTATATTGTTGTTGTTGTGGGTTTAACGTCAGTTTCAGCATACGATAGGCTGAATATGAAATAGAAACGGGTCTTGTAAATTAAGCCAGTAACAGTTATCACGATTCGCGTGGAAAATTATTTTCCACTGTATTTGTTTCCCCTATATATATATATATATATATATATATATATATATATATATATATATATATATATATATATATATATATATATATATATATATATATATTGTATGTATGTATGTATGTATGTATGTATGTGTGTGTGTGTGTGTGTGTGTGTGTGTGTGTGTGTGTGTGTGTGTTATTTACATCAGCATCACTTATTCCAACCGTAACGTCTTAAGAGGAATCAGACTTACAGTTGTGTTCAGTTTTTATTTGGGAGGATTTATTAATTAAATTATTCACTTGAAATACAAAGTGTTCATTAATACTTCTTGGACCAAACTATTATGTTGGGATTACGGTGGATTCATTCAAAGACGTTTTGATTTATATCGTTGTGATAAATCAAGACTGTTAACATGTCGCCATATTCCAGACTACTGGTACATCAGAACATTTAAAATTGGAATTAATTCTGATCAGGTCTGGAATTTATTTGGAACTCTATATTTTTGGACTTGTGATAGAACTTTTAAGACTATTTGGGACTTAATTCACAATACTGTAAGCTAGTTTGAAATTTTCACTTTGTATTCCAGAGAAATTAATTACTTCCTTGAATTTTACAAAACTTAATGGTTTTCCCTCTTTTGTCTGTTACTTAGTTTAAAACCATAAAGTCGTAAGACATGAAATCTTACTCTGAACTTTTGGTTTTGTGCAAATGTATCAATTCTCCACATCCGAAGGATGAAGGCTATGATCCTTGCAGTATTCAAAATTTTAAACAAGAAACGTCCAGCATACTTGCATGATTTGGTAATTTAATATAATATTCTTATCACTAATTTAGGTATGTAAACACTGTGGAAGGTAAGAACATACAAGAAAGGGCTTCAGTCATTTAGGTATTCAGCAGCTGAACTATGGAATTCTCTCCCCATAATTTTTAGCACCCTCCGATTTCAACAGTTTCAATATCTTGTCTAGGAGCTTACTGTACACGTGTGCCATTATGTAATCACAAGTAAATAGGTCGCCGCTGCTACCTTATCTTTGTATATTTAAAATCAATATACATGTGAATGGCTTTTTTTTAGGATGTATTGTCCAGCCTTTCATTTTACCAGAATATTTTATCACTGCAAGTAAGCGTAGATTATATTATATTCATGTAAACTGGCTTCTCTACTATTAATTTTGAATTAGAAATTATACATTGGAAAGAGGGGAATAGCTTACGTCTGTAATGGCCAGCCAATACGCCCAATAATAATAATAATAATAATAATAATAATAATAATAATAATAATAATAATAATAATAATAATAATAACAATAACAATAACAATCGGATCATAAGTGCTATATTTGTAATGGTTTAATTAATTGTTATATTATTGTGTACGGTCTGTGAAATAGCTCTAAAGAGATAATGTTGCTTATTATGTAATGCAACTCCGATTTTAAATAAAATTTGTCTTTTTCTAAATGAGTCAATACTTTTTGTTAATCCGAGTTTGTATTTATGCATTTTTATGGCACCTCATTGCTTACCAAAATATACAGCCTTGACCTATTTTGAGATCTGTTCATCCTGAATGGAGATAGACAGGAACGGAGGAAGACAGAAATAGGAGAAGACGAAGAAAAGTGAAATAGGTCTAAATATAGAATTATCAGTTTGAATATCATAAATGATGGAAAATATATTTCCTAATTAGGAAAAGAAACTACTTCCTAAAGTGATGTTGGTACTATAACGATATAAATTTTCACCCATTTATATATATCAATATCTCTTTGTGAGACATAGCAAAAGGTTCCGACTAGTGTAACTATACTAGATAGCATTTTAAAATCTGTATCCAGACAAAAACCTAGACATTCAAATACCTAAAATTTGTTGCCGCTATCAATGTCAGTGAAGACAGAAAATTGATTTTGCTTTTGCAACTCTACTTATATCAGAGCATAATTACTTTAGATCAGATGGGGTCTATCATGGATGAAAAATGGCCAGCTGAATTAAAACATTAAATAATTATGGTTTAAAATAAAATTGGCAAAGCCTATTAACAAAAGAAAGACATAGCGAAATAGCGTTTATTGTCTCGCTATTGGATCAAGAGAACATAAGCTAACGGACACGCTTGATAAAGGTACTACAAATTGCACACGGTGGCTGAAAAAGTAATGTAACTGATATCACAGTGGGTACTTCAATTTGCACTGAAGAGCTGAAGAGCTTGTGAGTCAACTGATATACATACAGAGGTTAATACGTATTCGACAAGACAGCTGGTGAGAGTTAAAGTTAACAGACTGGTACATACGACGAGTATTATAATTTATTTTATTATATGCTCATAGTTTTCTCCGTTAACTTTACATTGTCAGGATCGTTCAATATTCCCCGATACTGAACACCTTCATATTGCACTCCTCTCGCTAGATGCACGTGAGCGCGCGGTACGCTATGAAGTTAAAAGGTCGGTGGGCGGAGCTAGATGCGCATGAATACAAATATTGTTTATTGAAGAAATCTATGATTGTGAACTGTATTTTTTAATAATAAAATAATAAATTTAATTATTAAATATATTTGGTTGTGAATTTTTTTTTTATATTAAGTCTTTGACAATAAAACAAAAATGAGCATATAATAAAAGGTTACTGCATTTGAATGGAAAAATATGTTTTTTCGGATGGATATACTGCACTCCCAAGGTCGTGCATTATAGCCATCCGAAAAACTAGTTCATATTTTCCCATAAAAATGCAGTAACCTACATATCATGGATACCTGAGGTTAAGGATACAAATTACATTATCAGCTCGCTTACCATCGCAGCTAAATATGCCATAATGACGACCAGAGCTTCTGTCACCGCAAACTCGACATGGTATATCCAAAAGACGTGAATCTGAAACAAAAAGAAAGAGAAAGAAATACAAAGGTGGATATGTACTGTTGTTTTTAGCATAGATTATTATTATTATTGTTGTTATTATTATTATTATTATTATTATTATTATTATTATTATTATTATTATTATTATTATTATTATTATTATTATTATTATTATTATTATTATCGTTATTATTATCATCAATTTATTATTATTATTATTATTATTATTATTATTATTATTATTATTATTATTATTATTATTATTATAAAATGCAAAATATAAAATGATTTTTTTCCCCATGAATAACGCTTCCAATTGATACGAAATTCTTCTGGCATACACTAAAATAACTTTTGATGTATATATATATATATATATATATATATATATATATATATATATATATATATATATATATATATATATATATATATATATATATATATATATATATAATGTGGCCTGTATTACAAATAAACACGATTATTATTATTATTATTATTATTATTATTATTATTATTATTATTATTATTATTATTATTATTATTATTATTATTATTATTATTATTATTATGGTGGTGGATTGTTGAACAAATCAAGTAAAATCTATAAACGTTTAATTTCTAATTAGTTCCAAAATTATTAGTCAAGAGTTGCGCCGAATCCATACTCTAATTATCACATTTCTGTTGTCTATTTGTACACATATGACAACTATACAAGTTTACATTGTAAATGTTTCTTTGTCAGGTATTTTCCCTCTTTATGAACGAAAGGATGAAACACATCATCAATAAAACATCTGACATTATACAGATCTTTGATCATTTGTTCAGGTTTGTACAGAAACTGTTAGTTGAAAGCTGAACAAACACTTATAACAAGTTCGGAATCTCTTGTACAATAATCTTCAATTATTTGTTTGATTACCTTAGGACATTTTCTCCAATATTTCGCATGCTGGTCACATTAACAAGTCCAATGATTTTAAGCTTATTTCAGATAGTAATAACCAAAGTAGAAGTTATACGGGGTTTTTTTTTTGTTCGTTTTATTTCTAGGTTTATCTAACATAAGGATTAATGTAAATACTTGTATAACATAACACATTTTCGTGGGGAAATTACAGCTGTGAGTGAAATAGGTTTTAGCCTAATCCATTGACATTCGGGAATTAATTATGCAAAAAGAATATAATAATTGGTCTGGAAGATCGGATATCTTTATATCGGTTAACGATACCAAGATTATTTTTGAAGGCAAATAAAATAATGCATGCACAAGTCTGAATATATCCATACAATTTTCATATAGCATGCTTCTTAAATATACAAGTCATAACAATGTAAAATAATAAATAATAGCTACAATGCAAATACTATATAATTATCGCTTTCTTTTCGACCGTATGTTTGTGATATCATGCATTGACTGTTTTCTTAAGGTAATTAAAAATTCAACAAACTTATCCTCAAATTCAGTTTTAAGATAGAAAAAGCTTTTTTTGCCAAAGTCTGTTGAAAAGATGAAGAAAATGAATAAACACATTATCCAAAGGAGACATTTGCATTTAAATAAATAATGTTTGCATTTTGCCTTGTACAGAACAAAACTCAGTTTGTGGATCACAATTTCGACAAATTCATTACACAAGTTTGGAATGTTTATCCTTAAATGACAATGAAGAACTCGTGTAAATCATGTGATTTTATATTTATTGTTTCACTATATCAGTTCACATGAATATGTGTGACATTTTACAAGTTTGGCAATAAAAACAAGATAAATAAATAAATAAATAATATACATTACCGTAGATAGAGATAAACAATAGTTTTATATTCTCCACCTGACTATATTAACTATAATATTAATATGCCATGTATAACCAGAAAGTTGTGGAAATATAGTTTATTCATTTTTTATACGAAGTAAGAATAATCAACAATTTTAATCGAATACATATAGCGCTTAATTTTATCACAAATGGTGATTTAAAACATGGTTAAAGTTTGCGTAATATATTGTATTTTAATTGTTTGAGACCCTATAGCTAAATAAATATTTTAGAACAATGGTCGCATATGAAGCGATGTACCTTTTAAAGAGAATACAGTTTCTTCCCATTTTCAACGATAGGTTGTTTTCTAACAAGTGCAGCAATCAAAGGTCCATGAAGTAATTGGGAGTTGTCATTAGGTACCACCTATAATCATCTTGGCGATGGAGTCATTTTTGAAGTGATATCCATATTTTCTCTCCACGTTTCTCTATCGTTATTTGCAATAATGTTAAGAATGTATGCTTCCATGGTCTATACACATTCAACAAATCCAGTCCAAAACCATCTGTCAGACGGGTTTAAGATTCTCCTAGCCATTTGATTTTTTTTCTGTTAACCACAATGTTTATAGTCAGAGATTTTGTGGAAAACTCTACCATTCATAGCAGAGCTTTAGCGATGGGGTTGAGGGTTAGAAGTAAGCATTTGCCTCTGGGTACGAGGCAAAGGTGGCGTCGTCGTGATTTTTTGTTGTTTATTTTTTTTTTTTTGCAGCTGAAATATTCATAGTGTTTGACTGTTTAGAAGTCGTGAGTTTGAGGGATTTTAAGGTCTTGCTGGGAGGGATGGTGGTGTGACTGTGAAGGGATAACTGTAGAAAGATAAGAGTTGAGCATGTTTTACTTATTCGGTTAATCCATTCTCTCAAGAGTCTGAAAACACATGCAAATGGCCATGAAACATTAGTTTGATAGTTTGTGGTTTCCCAGATTACGAAAGGATGTACCTATAATCCTCCACAACACACTTCAAATCTTTTAACACACCATGCGTATTTGTTCGGGTTTATCAAGAATCCATTAGACTGGTTGTCTGAAAGTATGAAAAGGTAAAGAAAAGATAGAGTTTCTTTTTCTTTTTCTTGATATTAGTGATTAAATAAATATTTAATTTCAAGACAGTGTGTCCTCAGTTCACACAAAAAGACATGTTTCTGAACGTTACCTATCTATTGTCTACCAGAATGTCCTCACTGCGGAAAACTGTCACGACATTAGGACAACATAAATATAGTGCACCAAGTTTGAAGTAGCTTTAATTTGTCTGAAAGACTAAAATGTTTAAATACAAATTTAAAATCTTTTTCTCCTTTGACATTTTAAAAATGTTTATTTATTTTTAAACAAAATGCTTTTCAAAGTTATATACAAGGACAATAAGGAGTAAATCCATGAATCGTAACGTTTTCAAAACTGACATTAATCGCAGCAGTGTTTGACTAATAAAATCAGCATTTATAAAATAATTTACATTTCACACAATATAATTCAAAATCGAAGTGGAAGATATTCAATCCAGTTGAAAGAAAATGTACAACGATAAAATTTGGATAAAATATCTTTCGCGAATTCACTATTAATTCAGTTTTACATATTTTGTACTGAAATTTAAGGTTAGAAACGATAATCCGGAAGTTAGGTGTAGACTATCCACTACAAAGTATTAGCCATACCATTTTATTGCTTCTAATTTGAAGTCAATATTGTTCGTGCATTGGAAGTTTGAACAACAGTAAGAGCATTATTGATTGACAACAATTACAACTCATGCATTTATTTGATCCGATACACGGCCGCTAATTTTAGAATGTTAAGTGCATTATACAATTAAGTGATTCCACATTAGTCTTAAATATTAAATTATAAACTGCGTGGAACAGTTTCCAAATTATTCAAATGTCATTTTCAGCTATCTTAAATGGGTATTATTGTACTCTACAAATACACATCTTTGAAACTTTTAAAAGAAACTATTTGAAAATTTCAATTTAAACTTGTAAACTCGATAATACTACCAATGCAATTTGCCTGTAGAGTCAGACCTTAAGAGAAATTGGCGGGAAGAATACACCTCTTCTAAGTTATTGAATTATTTAATTTTTTTCACTTACAAATATCATAAATTAAAGTTTTAAAATGGTTACAAAAACGCAGAATATGGAAGGTAGAAAAGGGAATTAAAATAAATATTGTATACCAGAGATATTCAGTCATGATTGGCCTAAAATATGTATTATATTAAAACCAGGCCATGCACTGTAATTGCCTAATACATTTCTTTCAGTTAAGTTATTTCTTTTACTATGTTCCAAAACACAACTTCAATCTTTTTGAAAGATTTTTTTTTAGAAAATCTATTTAGCGGTTTGATTTAGGTCAACCCTCTTATTACAGTACAGAAGAAACGGTCTCACACCCGCGTTATGCAAGCGCAGCCTTCTATTTTTAATTAAGCGCATACACCCCGAATTGCAAGTGAAAAGTTAATCGTGTATGAAAGATAATGCGAGCTAAATCGTCGCATTTTTTATTTATTTATTTATTTTTGTCGACCTTCACTCCTTATGAAAAATACACCGACAGGTCACCGAAGATAGTGAATAGAATCCTTCCGTGCCTCCAAGTTGTCGTCCTTTTAGTTAGTGCTTTCAGGCCTACTGTCATAATCGCGTGATATTCTTGACATACTTAACAGCAATTTGTCTGATAAACGTGGCGATTTTAAAAAAATGGTAAAGAGTATCACAATGATATAATTTTTTTTCTAAGCTTTTCCTCATCTTAAAATTGTTTACAACTTCATCGGTCAGTTTTAGCTGTCCTGTTCAGAAAAAAAGGTCTTGTTGTTTATTTGTCTGTTTGTTTGTTTGTCATTATATATAAAGCAACATCTTGACTGCTTACTCTGCTCTTTTCTTCTACGTCAAATTTTACAAGATAACATTGGACTTGTAGATTATGCTCACATAAGGTCCACCGGAATTAGAGCCTCTTTCAAATAATATGTTCCTCCTTGGAAGCATCTAATTTAAACACAGTCAACGGCAGTTACCTTCGATACGTTTTATGGAAGCGATGACAATGATTGTCAATAACGTTTGATGCATTACAGAATTTACATTAGCATTTGACGCAGTATATAATGTATTGCAGTAACATTTGATGCAGTATATAATTTATTGCAGTAACATTTGATGCACTAAATAACTTATTGCAGTAACATTTGATGCAGTATATAATTTATTGCAGTAACATTTGATGCACTAAATAACTTATTGCAGTAACATTTGATGCAGTATATAATTTATTGCAGTAACATTTGATGAACTAAATAACTTATTGCAGTAACATTTGATGCAGTAAATAATTTATTTCAGTAACATTTGATGCAGTATATAATTTATTGTAGTAACATTTGATGCAGTAAATAATTTATTGCAGTAACATTTGATGCAGTATATAATTTATTGCAGTAACATTTGATGCAGTAAAAAATTTATTGCAGTAACATTTGATGCAGTATATAATTTATTGCAGTAACATTGATGCAGTAAAAAATTTATTGCAGTAACATTTGATGCAGTATATAATTAATTGCAGTAACATTTGATGCAGTATATAATTTATTGCAGTAACATTTGATGCAGTACATAATTTACTGGATCTTTATACATGTTTTAAGTTGTTTCTTATATTTTGAGAACTCCAGCATGATTTTCCAATATTTTTAATAGACGTCGGATGATGAAGAAAAAATACTTATTAATGACTAGGAAACTAATGTCATCAGTGAAAAAAGTTATTAGATATCCTTGTGTTTTTATTGATTTTAAAACGAACAGATTCTTCATCGGTACCCCCCTTCTCAGTTCATATATACACAATGCAGCTATTTGGGATTGATGGATCAATTGACTGCATAATAAATTCTCTTTAAGTTTGCTTATATGTGCAAGCAGTTTCCAGTCCCGTTATAGATGCGGGTAAAAGTATGTTTTGTCCTTTTCAAGGTCATTGTTATATTCGGGTTATGATGTTTCTTTAGTCTGAAAAATATCCTTCGATGGCATCTGAACCGTCGTTGGCATTGCACAATTTATGTAAAAATCAACTGTCAATGCATGGTATGTTCATTTTGACTGAATGAAACAACATCCGTGGCTCGGTTTTTCTTGCGTTTGAGCTCAAACAGTACTTCCTATACAAAAAAGAGAGAGTAATGAGTTACTGTCCACTAGTTTTGCATGGAGCGTAGCCATCGTCCACTAAGGCTAGTTGGAAATGACATCGCCACCACAAACCCCCCTGTACGTTGACCACACACGCATATTTTTTACCCGTGTGGAGTTTAATTCATATTCTTAGTGGTCATTATAAATTTCTTATAAATTTCTGAAGTTCACATTCCAACAGGAGCACTAGCTATTTAGGAAGAGTTAGTGTAATTGGTAAAGAACTGTGACAAAAATAGACACGCGTGATTCTTTTCTTTAGCAATACTTTGTTTACAGATTGTTTTGTCTTTACTTCCATTGTAATGGCACAAACATTTCGATTTTTCCTTTTTTATTTTTTGTTTTCTTTTCTTATTTGTCTTTATTTTCCTTTAAAAAAAAATAAATAAAAAATAAAAAAACCCAAACATAAAAACCACCCGAAATATGTTGTCAATTTTGTTTCTCGTTTACACTTAAATATCTATCACAAGAAAGAAAGTATTGCTTACGTTTACGGTGTAAAATTTGAACAAAGTTTAGGGTTTTAATTTTATATCGCTTAGGATCGAGTGACAGCGCGAGGATATGTAGTTTTATCTAAATACAAACAAGCAAACATGGCAAAGTCAGGATTTGGAAAGGTTTACAACTTGCCAAGTTTTTCAAAATTGATCTGCATGGTATCAGTTTGAAGTATTTCATAAATTTACTGAAATGTAAACTAAACATTGATCTATCGATCGATCGATTGATCTATCTATCGATCGATTGATCTATGGATCGATCGATCGATCGATCGATCGATCGAGAGAGAGAGAGAGAGAGAGAGAGAGAGAGAGAGAGAGAGAGAGAGAGAGAGAGAGTTCTGATTAGAAGATTATCCATAATGTGTAACTTACATTTTACTACTGGAAAGCATATACCCAGTCTAGTGGTTGCATAATACACCAAATAGAGTAGGGTCACAGTTGTTGGTGCTACCTATGATTGCAAATATACTGCGCAGACTTTGATTTGCTGTTACATTAAAGGAAGGCAGATAGGTCTACGCTCTTCACATTTAGTTGCACTTAATAAAAATGGCAAATTGAATAACCGACCAAAAGCAAAGGAGATTTAATAGCTTGTACGAACTATTCGTCATTCATAGTGTTTTCCTTTACAAGCTTCTCGTTTAGAGTTCATAAAATCGGTAAAGTGAATGACAGAAAATGAAAGAGAATATACTGTATTCGACCCATTCGATAAGTGAATGACAGAAAATGAAAGAAAATATATTGCATTCGACCCATTCGATAAAGTGAATGACAGAAAATGAAAGAGAATATAATGTATTCGATTCATTCGATAAAGTGAATGACAGAAAATGAATGAGAATATAAGGTATTCGACCCATTCGATAAAGTGAATGACAGAAAATGAATGAGAATATATGGCACATGTATTCGACCAATCGTCATTCTTTATCACTTTATAAGCTTTTGATGAAACTGATACAGGGAAAATGTATAATCACAGAAGGACGGATTTTTAAAAATTATTTTCACATTCAAAATCAAAGTTTATTATTAGTTTATAACTTATTGAATTTACCTATACTTAAACGAATATATGATTAGGTTCAACATAGACACATGTACTGTCCTTATTGTTTTTATCCAGGCACGAACACTGGTTGAAGAATATAGTTCTAAGTCTTAAAGTATGACGTTTAACTTCACGAGATAGGTATAGATGAAACTAAAGCTTGAGTCATTTAGATCGCCAGATTTAGCGTTATATACTACTAGCAAAATCTAAAATTTTGGAGCAGTGTGTGACGTAAATCTGTGTCTCATTAACAAGACCGACTCTTTGTGTAACAGTAACGAGATTAACTTGTTTTTTTTCTTCTTTTTTTTGAGTGTTCCTTTTCCTTGGGCATAATTTATCCAGGCACTTGGTTTTTGAATGTCTTTACACGTTTTAATAACGTTAAATTTCGGTACGTCCGAAAGGATGCTGCAATTATGATCTGGAAAATTAACACTGCAAAATAAATGCACTATGCTGTTTTTCCAGATTTCTTATACTAATCTCAGGTTTGTAGGTCAGTGTGACTAGAAACTCTGACAGGCACAAACACGTGCCTACAACGGATCCACTATGGTGGTTAAAGTACTTGTGTTGTTTTATTTTCAAATGATTATATTTATTTATAGTCGTTCATCTCATGTTACAGGCATTCCATTACACACGAAACAGTGTTGTGTAAAGAAAAAAAAAAGATTATCTTTAGGACACCCATGCGATCCCCCACATTTTTTACTGCCGGTCGTAAGTTCCTGATAAATTAATTAAAATTGCAAGGAAGCAATATATATATATATATATATATATATATATATATATATATATATATATATATATATATATATATATATATATATATATATATATATATATATATAAAGTTTCAATATATTTTAAACCTTTTTGATTGTCTAAAAAATATTATACACAATGGTTTCGGGCGACGAGTTCTTACAAATGAGTAACAAGACTGCTCCAGCCAAAGGAAATAAAAAAATATAATAACATGGAAAGTAACTCAGTAAAAGTATCAAAACGGATTTTTAAAAAATAAAGCTAACAATGTGACTAACAATAAATTCTAAAAGAAAATATCGGAAAAACGTAGAAAAAAGTTCTGAAGTGATTTAAATAGTGGTAATGTAACCCTATAAAAAATAACAACGAAGAAAAAGGTAAATTCAAAAAAAATAATAAAAGAAACGGATTTTGTTTAAAATATTAATTAAGAATTATTTCTTTAAAAAGTAACAGAGATTGAAATCAAGAAGCCTAAAATAAGGTATGTCTATATTTCAATAGGTGTATGAAATATAAATAATTAAATGTTATACTCACTTTTTTGTAAAACTGCTCTGCCTCCTGACATGACGATATTCAGTCTTAGAAAAATGTCGTCTGCTTTAGACGGCCACACGATGGGAATCTGATGCAGCTGACTTACTGTTTTATTTAAAGATTACAGAATGAAGGCAACTAAAAGCCTTTCTCTGACAAGATAATCGCCTATTTACTCAGCACCCTTACTAATTGGTGTGAATTGAGCAGGTGTGATATTAAAATGCTGTTTGTAATAGTCGGAAAGTCCGTCAAGTATTGACACTGGATGCAATCGATTGTCATGTCTCCGTGTATTAGAGATAAGAACGACTTTTAGCACTTTATTCCCTCTAATACACAATTTGCTCAAATATCATCTACAGTCTTAGTTAATTGCATTCATTAATATTATATGCATATTGACATTTTATAAAGTGTTATAAATCGACTGGTTCTTGATCATAAAGACAGAAATACCGTGACATGAAACGACCGTTAATTTAACACTGTGTAGGCCCTATTAAGTTTCGTGTCGCCCGCATGTCTTTTATTTTCACTTTAAACACTATTAATCATGGGTACAATACTCACTGCAATACAAATATGGATAGATTACAGGGAGAAGTCAAACCAGATATCTCCAGCACCATGTTTATTAATTTTAAATTTGAGGTTTCTTTTTATATCCGACTTATAAAGCTTTATGTCATTAAAATATCGATATTGAATATAGTTAATATGTCACACATTTTGGTGCCACAGTTTTTAAACAGCAGTCTTCTAACATTTACTACAAATAATCTCAATTATCACGAAACATACTACTGTGTGTATCTAAATACAAACCATACTTGTGTGTATCGTTACAATCTTCATATTTTTAGTTAGTATGTTTAATTGCGTCCTTGCACAATGCAATAAAAAGCGTTTTCAAAGACCATGTCTTCTGCAGGATCTAGAAAGGCGATGTCTGAGTTGAAGTCATCGCGGAATATACTAAGATTGATTCATGCCGCTAAATTATATCTTGTCATAAACGACAGGCGATCTCCCGAAGCAGTGTTCTTTCAAGTCAAGATGAATTGTATTAAGGCTAGGTACTACATTAATGTCCAGGATTTGGGCAAAACGTGAGATGAGAGTTAACCTTCATCACATAACAGGTATATATTCATTCAGCAAAACTACCAATGTGTAACTTAGAAACTCTGAAGGTAAAACGAATGGAGTATGTACACGTTATCAGCATTCATAAAATGTCAATAATACGTGTAAATCGTTGCGGATAGTGAAGTTATTAAATATTGTATTACCAGATACATTTCATGTAAGCTTGTCTTGATTAATACTTATTCAAAAGTACAACTGCAGAGTAATAAATTGTGCTGACATGACAATCAAATGTTAGCAAATAGTCGGCAGGTGATAAGTGTTCGTTCATGAAAAGTAGGCGAAGAAAAGTCGACATGTCATACTTTTTGTTGTCATTTAATATTGTTTAATTGGGTGTCTGTGTAAGAAAACAAAAACATTGCCTCAGTTTTCAGTGAAACCGAAGACCCTCTTCTCATATAAGCCACTGAAGTGGAAATTAGAGGCCACCGTTGATCTTTTCCAAGATGAAAGATCAAAATATTACATTTTCGACTGATATGGGTGACTGGGTTGGCTAAATATTCCAAGTTTCCAATTCATGTGAGACGTTAAAACTTCAGTATTTCAAACCATGTGTTATCTCTAAAAAGAAACTGCTGAAAAGTACAATGGCAAAGAACACTTATTAAACTACGGGCCATTTTAAGTTCCATTTTGACGGTGACAATCATAGGCAAATACAGTCTCAGAGAGAGAGAGAGAGAGAGAGAGAGAGAGAGAGAGAGAGAGAGAGAGAGAGCGTGTGTGTGTATGTGACAATATGTTCAAAGAGTGATAGTTGGCATCGCGTGGTAGCATCACCGGCCTTAGTAAACGCGGGGCCTAATAGAGGGGCCCCGATTTATGCCCTCCCCCCCTCATGAGCACGGCATTTGGAAATAAACTTTTAAACAAGATTTATATGATACTGAACTTATTTTTTTGCCATCGCTTTAAAATTGCTTTCTCGCTATAAATATATTTTTAAAAATTACTGACGCGCGAGGCCCCTGTGAGCACTGCCAAATCGGTTCAATCGCCCAAAGGCCGGCCCAGCATGGTTTAATCATATGCATATATTTTCTGTCAAGGAAAGGTGTAAATAGATGCTCGTAGTAGTTAATAGGGATAATCTAAAATTTGTATGTCTGATAAGGATTCGAGCCTTTTACCCTTCCCATAACTTTACCCTAGCGGCAAATGTGATTGCAGCGAAACGATAAATGATTACCGTGTGCTTTCAAACGCGCGTAAAGGTGTTTAAAAAAGTATATTGCGACCTCCACTCAACCTCGTAATTCTGCGCATGAGACTGCATCACAGACATTCAAAGCGACGACACAGTAGGGCCGTTCTACTCAATATGTGTGAGGCCTACATTATTCTCGACTTTATTGCATGGAAATCAAATTTATATTTCGGTTACTTTTTCACGGTTTCTTATATATGAACAGAGTTTTCAGACGTTTTCCATTTTCATCAAAACGGTCTTGAACTCAGTCGTGATAAAAGTTTATGGCTCCAACAACAAATCTGATCGACGAGCATATGATAGTCGCCATGTTTGCAATTTCCGCTACACCCAGGCCAACAGTGGTTGCCGTGTAGTACACAAAAGACATCTGCAACCAAGATGTGTTTGTACTTCGCGGTTACAGCGGATTTTTTTATATAGTGATTTCATCTCGCACCTGTTTTCCTGCTGCGATTATTGTTTTGCGCTGGTAACTTTGATGGTCCATTACTGTTCTTTAATTAGCATTGTCACCTCAGAGTGTACAGGTCTCGTTCAGGTTCAACACACACATTGACTTCAAACGATTTGATTCAACAGGGTTATATAAATGTTTCCGGCGATTATGCGTTCGGCGGGCTTGCCACTTATTTCCCTAATGCTTCACTGATTACGCGTCGGGTACTAGTTCGTACTGCACTCCCTCTTGCGGGGGTGGGGTGTTACAAAGTTATGGGGGAGGGCGGCTCGAGCTGGTATCACTAATAATGACCCTGAATCCCCACACTCTACTCCAGTACACGGTGAAAACCAGCACACTTGCCAGGTAAGTTACCGGCAAAAAGCTGATATTCACAGGGACATTTTAAATTGCAAAGCAAAAAAGTTATTATTCCTAGTTCATGACGGGTGTGTGCCATCCAACATTTTGAAAACTAAATGAAAGAATGAATCTTCATAGATCTGTCCAAGACATTAAAACAAGTCCGGTGAAGGAACACTTCTCATTCGCTGTGCACATCTTCAACAATATCGTCTCATGGTTTATGTACCTATTTTGGTCATGACACCATGCATTTGTTCATGACACTATGCATTTTGGTCGTTTGATTTAAGAACAGCACAATATAAAGTATACTTTGTAAGCAATTCTAATTGATGGAAGAACCTAGATGACAGTTTCGTTCTTGACTGAACAGATTAAAGATTAGTTCTTGCTGTCTATCAAGCTTTTGACAATATGTATTTAAAATCAGGATTTTTAGCACTTATGTAGAAGACGTTTCTCATTTAAGAACTCACTTATGTAAAAAGAAGTTTCTCATTTAATAATTTTAATAGTCCACCGACACGTGTATTCATTCTGTGCAGTTGTTCTAAATATATTGAGTGATCACATATTGATCAGAAAAATATAATTGGGTGGTTTGATACTATCATCGGCTTGACAGATGCCCCACGGCATTACAGTGCATCAAAAATCTAACTTGAAGATGACATCCTTAAAAATGTATTAAGCTTTCGAAGACATTACAGTAGTTAGAGTAACAGAAAAAGAAAAATACAAGCTTGTTGATCGGTTTTATTGGAATGAAAATGCAATTACGATTTCATTAAAGAGTAATCGAAATCTGTATCAAGCAAACGTCATGGAAAGGGCAGAAATACATATGTAAAAATGCTTACATTTTTAATTGACCAGGAAAAATATCAGATCAAAGAAGAGCTGCGTTACAGTGAAGACAACTTTATATATGTTATGCCTAAAAAAGGGACAAGTTTTCAAAGCTAGAAATTGCCATCTTTAATTGATAGTCCCGAAAGTCGTTAGTTGCACTTTTTTGGAAATAATCATCATTCCGTATATTTTATCTAATAAGTACTGAACAT
The DNA here is from genome assembly GCA_016746295.1 of Potamilus streckersoni. Lineage (NCBI taxonomy): Eukaryota > Metazoa > Mollusca > Bivalvia > Unionida > Unionidae > Potamilus > Potamilus streckersoni. Next base: position 3,959,771 of record JAEAOA010001910.1, on the reverse strand, counting down.
AAAAATTAACGAAGCTGCGAAGAAAACCAATATATCCTGAACAATATAAACAGCTAAGCACATACCATCATGTTTCTATATATACATGAAATTATTTTTCAAATGTTACAGGACAATAGTTTACCGAGTTACTGATTGAATACATGTGTTTTGTAATATTTTGAAAAGGATAGCAAAACTAGATTTATAATGAAATGAAAATGAAAAACATAACACAATCATCGAGAAAAATCCTAACAAAAACCATTTCAAATTAAATACAGAAAACAGTATTTATTGTCTCGCATTTTATATAAACGAAACTACTCGGGTTTCATTTGTCTCCGTACAACGTTGTCTGAGGTTTGTTTATTTTCAGTCTTAGGTGTTTCAAAGCACTTGTTTGGTTTACCCATTAGTGCACGCGCGAAGTTACTGCACTAAAAAACCCAATTGTGGATTTCACCACAACAATGGTAAGCGAAAAGACTGTAAGATAAAATGACTTACAGCGAGCTCTGAATATCATAACTAGGTCTTGATTATGTGTTGTAAAAGGCATACACCAATAACATTTACGGGTGGTTACCTTAAATTGCCTGACGTTACCGCGAAATGGATCCGCCAACGGATTGCGTCGACCGCAAACGTGTGTGTGTATGTATGTATGTATATATATATATATATATATATATATATATATATATATATATATATATATATATATATATGTGTGTGTGTGTGTGTGTGTGTGTGAGTGAGAGAGAGAGAGAGAAATTAAATTCGTACTCTACCGAGTTTCGAACCCAGGTCCGCGAGTAATTGGCACCCATCGCCTTGCCTGCACGCACCAGCCCATATACCGTCACGATTAAGCACGCATCACCAAAAAGTGATTGCACTGAATCAGTGTTATACAAGTTTGTGCGTATCAGACACAGTCGCATGACGACCTAGTAAATAATTCTCATATATATGCACAGTCGTCCCAGATTCCTATGGAAGAAATCAAGGTATATAGGATTTTTGTATTACAAAGAATTATAAACATATACCAGACAGAACAGACAGTGCTATCCCTGGATTCTGTAGTAGAATCTTTGATAATAGTGGGCAGAAATAATAGTTTAATACAAACACTACTATCATACAGGTTATATATATATATATATATATATATATATATATATATATATATATATATATATATATATATATATATATCACTTCACGTCACGTTGGCATCCGTCCGTCTTCGAGAGGACGATGGTGTATCTCCCTGTTTTGGTGCTTTATCTGCACCGTCGCGAGTTGCTGAAGAGTCCGACCCTTGCGTGACAATCTTTGTTGCACTTGCTGCAGGTAAAGATGGATTCTTGTTAGGGTTGATGTTGGTTCGCCTTCCTCTTGGCTCTCTTTGTAGCGAGGTTTGCTATTATCCCTTCCTCGGCTTTCTGAATGCCTTGTCTCACAGCAAGTCGCCACTCGTAGCGGTTGTTAGCATAGCTCTCCCAGTTGTTGACGCTGATGCTGACCTTTTTCATGTCTTTTTATCAGACGTCTTTGTATCGCAGACGTGGCCGTCCAGTGTGCCTTCTGCTAGCTCGCCGTATAACAGGTCTTTGGGAATTCGGCCTGTATCCATTCTCCTGACGTGGCCGAGCCATCGAAGGCGCCTCTCGCTGAGGATGGTGAACATGCTATTCATGCTGGCCCGTTCCAGAACCTCCGTGTTGGGTACTTTGTCCTGCCACTGGATGCGCAGAATGCTACGCAGGCATCTCAGATGGAAGCCATTGAGTTTCCTTTCGTGGCTCGTGTAGGTGGTCCATGCCTCGCTACTGTAGAGGAGTGTGTTGAGCACACATGCCTGGTAGACACACAGTTTGGTCTTCTCAGTGAGGTTGAGATTGTTCCAGACCCTCTGGTTTAGTTTTGCCATAACTGCTGATGCCTTAGCAATCCTTATAACCCGTTCTGACACACGCGAGTTTTCCTTGGCCACTCATTCCTAGATATTTGACGGAACTTTCAGCTCCACCAATGCAATAGTTCAGCTCTTGATCACCGGCACAAACGGAAGAGACCAATACAGCGCATGCAATTTACAGCTTGTAATTTATGCCGTAAAACAAAACTCACTGTGGTGCTTCCTATCCTGCGTAGTTTTTATGGTTACTTAATAATGCAATGACACGCAACAGTATCGAATGCCCCAATAAACGTAATCCGTAAAAATAGCAACAACTTGCTACAGAAGTTCTGGTGGTGCACCGCGAGTGGTTGTTCCCGTATCAGTATGAAATGGTTGATGAATCAGGATGCAAGTTCATCGAATGCAACAAGCTTACTCCTAATCTGAGAACTAAGCAAAACTACGTATCTCACAAAACCTGCAGTTATAAATACTTTTTGTATTGCATGTGTTGAGAGTCTACCGGGTGATATAATTTGACCAACGAGCTTGGATGTCTCGGTTTATATAAATTAATATGGATCTTGACACGGTCGTCACAAATGTGTTCAAAAGGGGATTTTCGAGCTGATGAACAATGCTGTTTTCAGAAAAATAGTGGAGAACCTTTGCAAACAAATTCACGATGAATTTATTCGGGAGAGCGAGCAAGACAGACTTTTGAGGCCTTCTGCTGACCGTACGTTTGGGCCACGCAAACTTTTGGACAGTAGACTAAATGCTCTTCTCATTAAAAAATAGTCAAACCTGAAGATAGTGAAGCCTTTATATGTTGGATCGTCAGAGATCGATCTTTCAAAGCGTTCGCTGTTATGACTCAGTCATGCCGAGGTATGGTGATAATACACGAAAAATGCCATGGACACAGACCCATTATTATTGCTCGTCACAAGCAATGACGTGTAGGCAGACTTACTGAACCAAATCTGAAAAATGAATTTTGGTTCACTCGAGACCACCAGCTAGTTGGCGATGTTAACTAAAAGCTTTTGTGAATTTAAGAATGAACACACGGGAATGCCATAAAGGAATAATTGGGGCTGCCCACACACCAAGGTACTAAATATTAAAAGAATATTAAAAAGGAAAAATGCATGAGTCATAGTTGCAAAAGATCCTAATCACACGGTGACGTGAGTTCATGCACACGGCAAACGTAATTATATTGCTTAAACATACTGATGTACCAAAGTAAGTCTGTCCCCGCTGAACACTATGCGGTAGATTTTCCCCAAAGGTATCTACGCGTATGGGAACTACGCGATTGTAAATCACCTTACAAATTTAGAATAAATCTTAAAGAGAGTTTCGTATAGTTTGTACGTACTCTCGCACAAATGATCTACTTTGTATATTTGCGTGTCATTCGTCAGTTGGAGCCATAAGGCAACGTATTAAATTTCTTAAAAATGTACTTTCTTAGTTCTGCAAATCCAAATGTCATGACCTATGTCATGGAAAACCTGACCCACACCGAAATTGTACTGAAATTTCGAATGTATTTCCAACTTAAATCACATTCTCCTTACTGCAATGAATTATCCAATAAATCCAATCCATCTTAAGCAGAAAAATGGAATTGAGTTAGATCAACAGAAGACCAAAATCCATCCATTTCAGGTCAATTAGAACATTTTTTAATAAGCATTCAATTAAAAAATGACTCTACATTTCAATTTTAAGTAGACAAAAACAATTTTTTTTTAACAGAACTAATGTCGAGCATTGTGTATTTATTTTTAAATACAACATAAATTCAGTAACGTTGTTTTTTGTAGTGTATTCCTTTATTAGTATACCTTAGGTAAGGAAAATGAAATGAGTATGTAATAAAAAAGTTACCGCGATGGTATGAGAAAATGTGAGCTCGTCTTTTTGGCAAAATACTGCACTACCGTGGTCATGCTGTGTTACTCGGAAACAATCAACCCAGTCATATTTTTCTATACAAATGCAGTATCATGCATGCATGCATGATACTGCATTTGTATATGCATGCATGCATGCATACATAATACATACATACATACATACATACATACATACATACATACATACATACATACATACATACATACATACATACATACATACATACATACATACATACATACATACATACATACATACATACACACACACACACACACACACACACACACACACACACACACACACACACACACACATACATACATACATACATACATACATACATACATACATACATACATACATACATACATACATACATACATACATACATACATACATAGACCGAGACACCCAAATAAACAAATCGGTAATGGTGCAAATACAAAACAATTTCCCAATGCGTCCAGCTAAACTAGCTCTTCGCCAGGGGAAGAAACATCTTACATTCCAAAAACAAACATTATACACAAAAGCCAGAAGACATTTTTTAAAATTAATTACCAGAGGGAAATCTACAAACAAATGATAACAAAATAAAAGAAAGAAAAGAAACAAATTAACAAAACGATTTAAGAAGGAATAAACATGTCTTTTTGTGCTACTATCTGCTCAAAAAGCTGAATAACAAAAATCAAGGAATGGTTTATCGTGTGTATCGCACATGAATGTAGTATATAGGGATTTTCAGCACAAATGTTATTATTTAGTGCCAACAAAAGTTTATGTATGGGCAGCAGTCATTGCCAAAATTACATTAATCAAATGATGTAAATTGAAATCAAATCATTTAACTAAGCAAATGAAATGATAAATATAGATTCCAAATGATGTGGTGTGACATGAAATAATTTAACGAACAAAACTGAATGATGAATTTAGATTCCAAATGACGTGGTATTAAATGAAATGATGTAGTGTGAAATGAAATGATTTAACCCAACAAATAGAATGATGAATTCAGATTCCAAATTATGTTGTGTGATATAAAATGATGTTGCATGAAATGAAATTATTGAACACCCAAAATTAAATAATGAATTCAGATTCCAAATGACGTGGTATTAAATGAAACGATTTAGTATGAAATTAAATCCAACAAATGAAATAATGAATTTAAAATATAAATGATTTAGCATTGAATAAAATGGTCTGAAGAACCGAATGGAATAATGCATTTATATTCCAGACGACGTGGTATTAAAATGAAATGTGTTGAAAGTAAACGGTACAGCCTTTCAAATAAGTGTATCACTAAGCAAAACAAGGTAAAATATAAAATGTAAAGATATAACATTTGTGTAAAACGCATTTAATAAAATCACACACACACACACACACACACACACACACACACACACACACACACACACACACACACACACACACACACACACACTGAGGCGAACCTAAAACGTTCCGGTGTGGTACTAAAGTTTGTATTAACCTCGGATGCACACCTTGAGTTAAGTATAAGCTTGCACTTGTTGCTAGATAAACTAACATGGCGGACAATTATTTGCGATTGAAGAACTCATACTAGGTAACATCGTAAAGATCTATATGGAAGTTATTTTGATTATTCAGTCGTTCAGACACAAATATAAATATATCAAATCTAAATACAATACGCGTTAATACAACATATCTTGCCAGAATTTAGATAATTGCAGTTGTTGCGAATTCTATAGTAAAAGTGTATTATTGTATGATGACTATTCCATTAGTTTGTGGTAAACTATCCACTATCAGGGTTCATTCTGGACTCAAATTATAAGGCTAAGTGAGTTACCTTTCCCCTTTACAATATAGCAAAGCGGTATAAAAAAATGGTAGAAAATGGTCAACGTGTAGTCCTACATGTAAGACCTCGACGCTGATATTTTTATGTTTTGGGCGTCTAGATCTTACTGCTTAAGTAATGACGCTGTGTAGCGTGTTGTCGTTCGACTAACATCGCAACGAAAGTAAAATTTTCAAGAGTATCTCACACAACTGGCAGCCAGTAACGATGCTTATTTATTTTTACAAATTAAAGTCATAATGTTTTAGTCAGGCTTTTCTCTGCTGTATTTTTTGTAATAAATTCAAATTCTCGCGGAAAACTGGACCTGTTGTCAAGTTTTGTTGGCAACATTTTAGTTGGCTGGAATGTGATGGAAGCCTGGATTGCCAAAATCAGGTCAATTTGAAAAATACTTGAACAAAATAATTAACAATATATTAATATTGAAGAAAGTGTTTAGATAGCTTGTTTCATTCAAGATTTTTATCATTCTTTTAACAGATTTAGTATTCCCAGCTTCCATCGCATTCCTACCAAGAGAAATGTAGGCCAATAAAATTTGAAGTCGTGTCCATTTGTTTGTGTAGGAATTTGAATTTAGTAGAAAATAAACATCGGTAAGTGAAGTCAGACTAAAACATTATACCTTTAGTTATAGAAAAGCACCAATATTGGCTGCTAAGTGTGTGAGATATTCCTGAAAATTTGACTTGTTCTGATGTTAAAAGACATTGGAGCTGTGTCATTATTTGGGCAGTAAGACCTAGATGCCCAAAACATAAATATCAGCTTCAAGGAAATACATGTTGAACCAGATCAACATGTACAATATTGTTAAGACAGACATTTTAATATGTATTAAAATCAAAGTATATTAATATCACTTAACTTTATTTTAATAATCAGTTTTTTTTAATTCAACAAAATTGTTATTCAACTATGATTTTGCAATATGGCCATGAAGAGCTAAACTTCTTCAATGAGATACACATGAGAAGTAAGGACTAGCTAAGACCCCAAGTGTCCAAGTAGTCTAAAATACTTACCTCTTCAGATAACTGACATCTCACCTTTATTCACATGGGTCTGAGTCTTAGCTCAGCCAATGTGGATATGTGAGAAAGATTGCTTTTAGCTTCCAATGGGTCAGTGGTTCTTCCCTGGCTTTTCCCATTGTTTTTTCAATCAAGTGTAATGGCCACCATTTATAGCCTATCATGTGCTAAAAATGACATTAAATTTACAAAATAACAAACCACAAAGCCTAGCTGTGCATTCTTGAACTCAAATGATCATTCATCATCAAAATTAAGAAAATTATAAGTCATTGCAAAATATCATAGAATATATGCATCATAGCAATGATTACCAGTGTGGAAAATCTGGTGGATACCATTTCATTAAAATTTTAACCATATGCAAAAATGTGAAATTCATGATGGGAACTAAGTATAGAAAAGCTACACTTGGTAGCACTACACCCCTATTCTGATAGGCTGTGAAATGACAGATTGCATACATGTTGAACTACAATTAGCCTTTTGGCTGTACTGCATATTCTATTACATATTCTTGGTCTTTTAACATACTGGGACAACCCCTGCAAGCACAAATTACTCTTTGTACAGTCTGTCATTTTTGGGATGAAGTTCATCTAAATCTCTTTTTATACCCATATAATTTTGCAGAATGGACTTGTTTTAATTATGGATAAGATCTTATAGTGGCCATGATGTTGGAATATACTAAAATTTCAGATGCAAACAATTTGTTTCCAAACCGGAATTATTGTTTTCATTAAAAATTTGAGAAAAAAAAAATACAATGATAAGCTCATCTTGTGCATACTAAAGATATTTTAACAGTTTAGTGATACTACAGTTGTTGATAATTCCCACAAATTAATTTGCAGTACTCCAACACCTATTTTATTATAAGGTAATACAGTCATGGATAATAGTGGTCTTCTTGTTTTAGTAATGCTGTTCAGAAGGTAAATACTGTTTGGTGCCCATATATGCAACAGAACATGAATATATTAAGATGGTCCAAGAACATATTACAGAGTTAAATAAATGATTGCTGATCAGTGTTTGATGTCATTAGACACAAGGCAGAACTTAGTGTTTGATAAAATTATCCATTTGTTATAGTTGCAGTCCTCATTTTGTAATATCAACAGCAAACCAAAAGACAAATGGAAAACATGCTTTTTTTTTCATTTCACCAGATGCACACAGCTGTGAACTACTACTGTTACACATGGTTATGCCCCTTTGATCTTTGGTTCAAGATAACAAACATAGAACATTTGCATTAGGGTTTTGGTTTACTTATTTTTACATGTTTCTATTTCCTAAAACAATGATAGATTTTATTCATAGTTTGGATGAATCATTATTAAGCTGGATAGTTCATTATGTGACATGCTCACTCAACCTTTTGACCATGCTTTGATTCTGGATTTGGCAGAGAGGTCCTAGCCACCTTGTTTAACTTTTTATCCTGTTTGCAGTTATCTACTGATAGTTGTCTCTTCTGTATCACATTTACTGTAATATCATCTGATAAACTGGTTACTGTTATTTCCCACAATGATGTAATATTAAATACTTATTTAACAATAAGACGATTGTTGTGGTTGGTACGGGGTGCTCCGACTAGTTTATTTAAACTATTATAGAAGACCCACCCAGGCTCTCTTTTGTTGGAAGTTAAATTTAGTGAAAGATAGATATAAAATTCCATGCTCTCAGTCAACAATGCTGACAGATGGTTAAATATAAAAAAAGGTTGAGATTTAATGAATAGCAAGTTCATAACAATTTAATAATCAAATGACTCAAATTTCCAATTACACTTCTTCCACTTGAGCCCATAATAAACTTATTACAACACTTGATTATCAGTGTGAGACTGATTTCTACCTGTCCTTGTATTTCAACTCATTTGTTGTACCTTTTCTCTCTCTTATTTTTCCCACTTCATTATCCCCTTTCTCCTTAAGTTTTCTTCACATTACTTTTCCACCTCCTTGACTTTCTCTAGAATCCTTCTCCTCCTCCACTTTCTCTAAACTCCTTTTCCTACTCTTCCACTTCTCTACCATGACTATTCTTCTATTGACTTTGACTGTCTTGGCTCTGTCTCCAACTCATGAAGTCTTGGGACCCAATGGAACCCAAAGTTCTGTGTCCCATAAAAAGCTTCTTTTTGAAGCTTTGTCTTTCCTTAAAATCTACTTGTAAGTTTTCCTGCCCAATTATGAGTGGCTTCTTCTTGGAGTAAACCCTATTGATCTGCAATCCTTTCAGATGAATACTAAATTTTTATCTTTTGCATCAGAAGATATCATTCAGTCAGGAATGTAATCACATCATCTATCTCAATTCCAATTGGATATCACTTTCAACCATCCAAACAAGCTTACTGGACAATGTCCCGCTTGCTGTCTGCAAATGTGGGGACAGATAAGAATACGCCCCATTCACCACATGGACTTCCCTTTGATCTTTTGTTTGATTAATCTTTAACACATAGGGGTGATAATTGCAAACCTTTGTTTAGATGGTGTGATCAATTGCCTTTGCCCATTCAAGATTCTGGTCCCCTGGCTGGTCATGAACCCTTGGGTAAGAGTGTACCACTAGCCTGTGGCAATCTTTAGACATCAAACACATGGCTGTGGTAATATTCCCAAGACAGGTAGATTTTTAGCTTATACATGACTTTATAGCTGGGGTTTAGCAAATATGCCAAACAAGGTAATAGCAGTATTTGTCTTTGCAAACTTCATAGCATATACTAATAATAACATCTTAGAATATATTAGAGAATGAGCATAAAAAAAAAATATAGAGGGCCCCGAGTGGCCAGTGGTCTAAAGCACTGTCTGTTACGGATCACTGCCATCTCACCTCTGTCTGCGTGGGTTCGAGTCTAAGATAGATTCGGGGAATGTGGATATGTGAGAAAGCTTGCCTGTAGCTTCTCGTGGGTTGGTGGTTCTTTCCGGTGATTTCCCGGTTTCTTCCTCCACCATTCATACTGGCCGCCATGAATAGCCTATCATGTGCTGAAAGGTGGCATTAAGCCCAACAACAACAACAACAACAACAACAAAAAATTATTTTTTCTTTAGATACAGTAAGTTCTCTAATATCACAAATATTTCATATTGAAAATTATATTTAAATATTTGTCCAGTTCACTTGCCAGCAAGTAGTGTTACTTTGAAATAGGGCTGGCATATTGGACCTAGAATATTATCAATCATTGTCATGTTCTATCTATAAATAATCAATAATCAAAGTTCAGCCATCTTGAGTCTACAATAGCAAGAACATCTGAACAGACAGATGGTGTTGAAGGACTAGTACACTACATGATCTGACAGTGACATTGCACCAATGATCTTAATGTTACATCTATGACATTAGAGGAGGCTAGTTTTCAGAGTTATATTAATATTTTAGCTTACAATATCTTACCATGATTTTCCATTCCTGTTTTTTATTAATAATTGTACAAAAAGGATGGACAGTTGCCAGCCTTGAATGATGCTTGTATGTATGATACATCATTTATGAAGAGATGACTGAGTTCATGCAAAATCACCAACTCACATTAATAGTCAAAATCATATTGAATTAGACAATTCTATATCTGTATGCATATGGCTATGCATTTCCATCCCTCATGGGATATAACTCAAGAAAGAAAAATCAAACATACAATTCTTAATGTACTACCTTCCAGCAAGCTTCTGAGCTAGATTAAGCAAACAGTGGGACTGAATTTAAGAAGAAATATTTTAGTCCCTGTACAATTTCTTATTGAAAAAATCATTTGTATATGGTGTTGAGATTGCTTTTGGCACATGTATCAGTTGACTAACTGATTATTCAATTAATCATATCAGCTTTCATCTAGATTTCCAATGACTTTTCCCTTGACCCTTTTTATAATATCTGGACAGTTTATGTTGGAGTGAGAGGTCAAAGTACATCACCTATTGAATTGATAGAATCATATGGTAATATAAAGGAAAGTTGCATTACACAGAACATTGCAGAATTTAGTGACCATGAATCAAACCCTATCAGCCAGAAATTGAGAAGTAGAATATCATAATAATAATTAGAAAATCATATTATGTTTATTTTCTTTGTATTATGTGTTTAATTATTTGTTTATGATTATAAATTATTAGGGCCTTAGACTGGCTTGTGACATTTAGATTGTGAACAACATAAAACATAACTTATATTTGTCAATCATTATAGGTTTTTTTTTAAAGATAATTATTAATTGTAAACATGTTTACTTCAGTTTGAGTTCAAGATATAGCATTTTTCTGACCTTACAGACTTCTAGAAATGTATTTTAGGTTTTTATGTTAAAGTTGATAATTTTAGAATTTCTTTCTCCTACTTTAACATCCAAAGCAGAATCAGTTGCATTTGTGTTGTGTTCATCTTTCCTTATTTATTTATTTATTTTTTTATTTATTTATTTATTTATTTTTTTATTTATTTTTTTATTTATTCAATGGAATTACAAAGTAATCAATACTTTTTAGAATAAATCACTATTTTAGGTTATTGTGAATTAATTCAAGGATTTTTTGGATTATATAATTATGATACATCAAGACTATTGGCTTAATTAACACATCATTTAAAGTTGTTTGTACATTAGCACTCTGAGAATTTGATAAAGTAAATTCTATATAGCAATACAGTCTTGATTAGTCCTATGATCTTGTAGTGTATATAGTCTAATGTACATGTAGTTAGATTATAAATGGTCTTTTCTCTACACAAGTTGTTGTTGTCAGTTACTGCTGATGCCAAAGAAGTGCAGGCCATAAGGTCTAGTCAAATGACCAAACAATGTGAGAATTGGCCAGGTATGTAGTTTAGTGTGTAAACACTGATTTCTATCTGATATGTTCTCTTATTCAAGCTGGAGATCATTGTTATGACTGGGAGGATAAATATCCTTCTTATTCATTTTTCAGTCTGGTAGAATTCACTGCAAGCTTGCTTCATTTTCCTAGACCCTATGTAAAGCATCTCCTCAGTGCCAATACTCCATGATATCATGAGCAATTCAGTTGTGGATATACTTTGACCTCCCTCGCCTGTGTAACTGTCCAAATATCTTATATTTGGTGTGAAAAGTTTTAGAAAACTTGTTCTAATATAACCCTGCTGTGAAGTAATTATCTTCATTATTCAAATCAAATACTGAATATAACAGGAGTGCTGCTCAGGTTGAGGGAGAAAAACCAAAACTGCAACAGAATCCCACAGATGCAGAAGATATAACTCATATATGTCATACCTCTTAATTTGCTCTCATTTCAGCTACAATAGAAATTTATTTTGTGATCAGGAGCACATAATTCACCATGGGGAAGAAAAAGAAGGGAGGAAAGAAGGGAAAAGGAGGGAAGAAGGGAGGAAAGAAAGCAAAGGAACCACAGATGACTGCTAAAGAAGCAATACTTGCATATCAGTATGTCTTTTACTTGGAATATGGAGTCAGGGGTGGAAAAATTTGGGGTACTGTAGCCCAGAACAACAAACTGATTGCATTGGGTAATTAAGTATCTCCAAGTTTTGTGTCATGACCAGACAAATAGATTCTATATGCTTGTAGTTTTATGAGTATGTTTATTTTGATCTAAGATCACTAGTAGTGGACTCACAATTATTTTTTCATCCATGAAAGGTGAGAATAAATATGCCATGTATCAGCTGTTCCTGACAATGACAAATGTTGTAATCCCAATTAATATGGCATTGCTTGATTAAACATGGGTAACTGATGTGAGACTGAGGCACTGTCATCTTATTTTCATACACATATGCTCACCAGAATTAGCAAAGCAAAACAAATTGTCATTGGTGAGAGTTTCTTACTGCAATCAATAAAATTTATTCTTCATTACTGTTCAGGTGAATAACACATGATAAGTTCAAAGCATAAACAAGCCGGCTGATATATGCTGATGTGATGCTTTTTGTACAGTTCAGTGTGATTAAAGAAGAAAAAGATGACTTAGGTGGGATATATTTAAATCTGAATCAAAACAGGTAAAATAGGATTTTCATGTGGAATTTGTATTATACAAGGATGTAACTGAGAGTCTGATGAAACCAAACAAGCCTGTTTGATTCATCTTCACTACCCAAGGATCTTTCCATAAATCAATGTGAAGTAATATGATGACCCTTGACTTGTGAATATTTCTGTGATTCTGCTCACATCAATGATTTAATGTGTTTTCTCTGTTCAAGTTACAAGTAATGCATTGCTATACATTAGCTCCATGTCCTGTAGGTCTACTTTTCATGAAGCATTTTAAAAATAAATTCATATTATTGATAGAAGTCTCTTAAAAAATAAAATTAATTGATATGAATACTGTTTCATTGATATGAATATTCTTCATTGATGAGTACTGTTTCATTGATATGAGGGGGCCACAAATTGCCAAGTGGTCTAAAGTGCTTACAGTTACAGATCACTGCCATCTCACCTCTGTCTGCATGGGTTCGAGTCTCGGATTCAGCCAATGTTGGTATGTGAGAAAATTTGCCAGTAGCTTCTCATGACTGAGGTTCTTTCCAGGGTTTTTCTGGGTTCTTTCTCTACCATTTATACTAGCTGCCATGTATAGCCTGTCTTATGCTATAAAATGGTGTTAAACCATACAACAATAAAAACATTATTGACATGAGTACTGTTTTATTGATATGAGTAATGTTCATTTATATGAGTACTGCTTCATTGATATAAGTACAGTACTATTCATTTGGGTACTGTTTTAATGATACAATTATTGCTACATTTATATGAGTACTGTTTTATTGATGAGTACTGTTAATTTATATAAGTACTGCTTGATTGATATGAGTATATTTTCATTGATATGAGTACTGTTTTAGTTATATGAGTACTGTTTCATTGATACATGTACTGTTTCATTGATATGAGTACTATTTCAGTGATATAAGTATTTTGTTTATTTCTGTTTTAATGATGTGTCATAGATATGCAATCTGCTTCAGTGACATGAATACTGTTTCATTCCTATTACAGGTATTGAGAGATCTGTCTTTCTTGAAGAATTTGTACTATATGATAATTGACATGTGATTTGGATAAGATTCACTTCATGGCTGAAAAAGCCATGTACAACAAAATACCAATTAATAACAATATTTAAATTTCATATTAGAAAAGATTTTGATAATATTTATTGCAATCTAAACCATATTGCTTTTTATTTAATAATCATTTTAAAAACCTATGTGTAATGAAAGCAAATTGTAAAAAGCTGAATTGTAGTGTAATAGGAATGAAAACTTTAGGAATTTGGGGCCTCCAGAGAGCATTGTTTGGTATCCTAGCATTTTAACAAATTTTCCACCCCTGAGAATAGTTTGTTTTATGTCAGCTGTTGTTTCTGTGACCATGGTCGGTGGGCACTAAGCTTTCAAGGAATGTTATGACTGTGCTTCATGTTGATGGAAAAAAGTCTAACAAATGTGGCTTAAACCTTAACCCCACCCCTATTGTCTTTGTTGGATATGTGGATGTATTAAATGTCATATGCTTAGATTGAATTACCTCATCTGATTCTGGTCAATTACCATTTATAATATAAATCACTTTACTCATATATAGATACATTTACCAATGTACATGCATAGTAATAATGTGCATGTTAAGTTGTGGTGAAACTTGTTTAGTCTCATTATATAATAGTTTGTTGAGTTTCTTATGGCTCTCTCAGAATGGAATAGACTTCACTAAATCTAAAAATTCATACAGTATATTATAATAATAAATGAGTTAAGTTTAAAATAATAATAATAATAATAATAATAATAATAATAATAATAATAATAATAATAATAATAATAATAATAATAATAATAATAATAATAATAATAATAATAATAATAATTAAAGACTTTATTTGAAGAGAGTAACACAATTAGATAAGAACTAATCTACCGTGGGGCCCTCATACAAAGGAATTTATTTATTTTAGCTGCATCTCAGAAGCAACCGGATATATAGGGTTTCGAAGAAGGAAATAGAGTGAGCATTTATAATCTCAACTGTAATCTTTATTTGGTTTGGGAATTTTATACTGTTTGGTAGATATGAATTGCAGGTGGGGAGTATTACCAGGTAGCAATTATACTGGAATAGTGATTGTAAATATTCAGGAGCACTATTATTGGATATCCTGTACCTTAATTTGTCTTTTCTCAAACAGATTCAGTCATTAATAGGCAATATTTTTAACTTACCAACTAAAGATTCCTTGCTTTCTTTCTGGATTGATATTAGCCCAAATGCTCTTTTCTGAAGATGTGCCAGCTTTGCTACATTTTAAGCATTTGAATTACCCCATACAGTATTACAGTAGTCTAAATAGGGTTGTATGTAACTGTTATTAAAAAGTTTTATGTGCCTTTCAGGGAGAAAATATCTTATCCTACTGAGAAGCCATAAACTTGAAATGGCTGTTTTATTGATATGTTTGATATGTTCAGTCCATTATAGGTTATTATTTGCCAAAACACCAAGTAGTCTATCATGACAGACCATTTGCACATTTCTATCCTTGCATGTCAGGCATAGTTTATCACAATCAAGATTTGCCCTTATTTGCAGTGTTGAGCTAAGTAATATTTTAGTTTTACGAGTATTTAAAACCATGCCATTGCATGTGCACCAAGTTGTCTAGTTTGTTTAAGGCATTCTGTAAAAAAATTTCAAGTTCATGCTTTGTGTTTTGGATGTCTGACAATGTTTTGTCATCTGCATAGAGATCTGTAGATGATATTGAGTTCCTTAGTAAAAGTAGTTGGCCATTAATAAATAAAATAAATAGTAATGGACCTAGAATTGAACCTTGTGATACTCCATATCTAATTGTTCCAGGTTCAGACAGAACATTATTTATATAAACATGATGTGTTTTCTCACTTAAATATGACATTAACCATCTAACTGCTTTCATCACATTGGTAAATTTTCTATTTCTTCAAAAGGATTTCATGATTCACCATGTCAAAAACTTTTCTGAACTCTACAAATACACATCCTCTTATTCTACCTTGGTCAAGTGCATGAAATGATTAATCAGTTAGGGAGATCAAGAAACTCACACATGAATATTTTGGTCTAAAGATTGATTGATTAGGGTGTAACAGTAAGTGTTTGGTTAAATATGACATGAATGAATCATGGACATATTTTTCAATCAATTTTGACAAGTTTGGTAATATTGAGATTGGCAGGTAGTATTCAGCATTATCCTTAAAACTAGATTTGTGAATAGGAGTTACTTTTGCAGTTTTCCATATTTTGGGGACAGATATGAAACTAACATGTATATTTTATTGCATCTATTTCAGGATAAATGTAATTGAAAAGAAGCTGGAAGATGTAATGTATGAAACAAGAGGATGGGAAGAAAAGAATAAAAGAAGTGATGAAAGGGTAGGAATTAGAACTAAAATGTAAAATCAATCACTACACTTTTATCTCTGTTAAAGTTCATTTGATACTGTAACCTTTATTAGCTGTTAGACGTTTTATGCAAATCAAGCTGGGTTTTTGTTGTTTAGATCTCATGTTATTTAGATTGACATGAATTTGATGCATTTGCAATATATTGATCTCCACTATTACCACATTTTTTATTAATTACATGGATTGCCAGAGACCTGGTATGAAATGATACCAAGTCAGTAGGAAAATTTAATATCTAAGTGCTAAACCCATCTAAATGTTCTACTGATTGCCAATTCATTAAAATACCATGCAATGAATCATTCCCACTTATGACCATAATAATTTCTTTGTGAATTTATTTATATCATTATCATGCAGAAGCATCACCAAGAAACACTGAGTGACTTCATGGCAAAATGGTGTCATTTGTTGTTTCACTGCATATTGACCTAGTACTTTCTTTAATGACCTGATTTGGTCTCATTAGATCTTCATGTGTCTCAATGTAATTAATGAGAAAGTTAGAAACTAGCTAGAGATTGGATGAGAAGTTATTAGGTGGGTGGGATCTGAGCCCAGTTACATCTCCTGGATTTTCTCAGAGTGGTAAATCCTCCTTGGGCCTTTTGTAAGCAGCTGGAGGTGTAATTGCTATGAATAGACCTTTATTATGAGTATCTTTCAATGCAGGTATATGTGCTATGTAACTTTAAATGAATAAAAATATAAAATTTACAGTTGCTTATTTTGCTTGAAAGCACAGTGACATTGATCATGTGTTATGACAATGGCTGTATGATGAATGCATTCAGACTACATGTAACAGCAAAGACATTAATACATGATATCCAAACTACACATCTGCCATTGTACAATCTTACTATCTACATTTGGTAAAATGCTTTTAATTAGATAATCAATGAATAATCTCATTGATCATTTGCAAAAAGTCACTCAGTAAAAGCTTGATTATGTCAGTTGATCTAGAAGTCAAGCATATGATTGATCAGATTAAGCATTGTTAATATTAATAAATGTTGGAGGTTTTATGATGCTCATAGCAAAATGAAGGCACTTGATTTCATATGCTCATTCCTGGGGTGGGGTGGGGGATAATTCCCTACATGTTGGGAGGGTTTGAACAATTCCATGTCCTGGATAAAATAAAAAGCCAGTCCCATATCCTTCATTCCCACCCATGCACCCCACCCCACATTTCTTATTGATTCTACTAAATATTGTTTAGTATATATCTTAAGATATGGCAAACATCCTTTAAGTTTTCAAATAACTTAAGACTGTTAATTGGGAGTTCCAGTAAACTACAAACTACCATAACATACAGTGAACTATGTATAATGGAAGATTTACTTATACCCTTTTAAATGAATCTGTTAGTTTAAGATAACTGTATGTAGAATATTATCAGATTTAATCATTTTATCTTTGCATCTATGAAACTTACAGGATGATAAAGTAATTACATTTTGAAAAATATTACATTGTAGTAGTCATCCATGAGTTGCATCTTTGGTCTTTCTTGTGGAAATGTCATTTTCTTTCAACTTTATGACACTTTATTCCAGTTGTTGAGATGACACAATGTTTTTGATGATTACTTTACTTCTTTATTTTTGTAGTCAGATAAATATTGCTTTAGGTAAGAGTAAGGAAAATTTTGGTGTCTGTTTCTGGTTGCTATTTGTTGTCTAGTCTATTCATTCAGTTTTGTTACACATTTATTCCTTCAGTATTGTTATGCAATTCAGTATTTTGATGTGATCATTCATTTAGTATTGCTTTGCAGTCTTATTGTCTCAATTTCAGAATGACAAATTGAAGTCAGAACAAGGGATGCTGATCCAGCACCTCTTGAAGCAGTCCAAGGAGTCAGAAAAGTTGTTTGAAAATGAGGAAATCAAGACCAAAGACCATGTAGTAGCAGCAATGAAGAGCAAATGGATGAGAGAAAAGGAGAGACATAAAGGGATACAAGGTGAAGACTCTTCAAGGGACTATAGTTATGATATAAAGTGACAGTTTTGAAGGAGATTTGCTCAAACAGTCCTTTTTCTAATTTTACGAAGATCAAAATATAATGTATGAAAATTAAGACTTCATCATAAAGCACTTGTCAAATGAACTCAGATCGCATTTACCTGCAAGGTCTTATAGTGATTCTGCAGAGGCCATTATCTCTGCATCAGGAAAATAGGCATCACACAGACGTAAGCAATAATTACAAATAAATCAACAAAAGCATAAATCATTTTAATATTTTCATATAAAAATTATGTGCGTGTTATGAATTCAGCATGATAAAATGTTCATTAATGGTATTTAAAATAATTATGAAAAATCATATATAGTGGAGTAAAACCATTCACAAACCATGTCAATAAAAAAAGGATATCTACATTTGACTGTAACTATCATTCTAAGTCCATTTCATTTTCACACTGCTGCAGAATGTATAATTGAAGATTTTTATTTGAATCTTTTTTTACATCAAATTTTTCTCCAAGAGACACTTCTTCAGTTGTTTATGTTGAATTTCTTTCACTTTTCCTCCTAAACTGAGAATGTATGATGACATTTTGAACTTGTTGCAACATCTTATTCCTTCTTTGGCAATGTTATCACTATCAAATTAATTTTCCACTTGTACATAAATTGTTTTCAAAGGAAGTGAGCTTGTCACATGATCAACAAGACATTGATACACTTTCATTTTATTATCTAAGAGAGGGAGAAACCATGACATCTAACAAATCATTTTTTACTGTATACCAACTAGCCATTATGCTAACTTGAACTGTGTAGTACTGTATTTCTCAGCTGTTAGCTTTTGTCTTTCTGACAATGATCATCAACATGGCAAAATCTGTTATCTAAGGAATGCACATCTGTAAGTAATTGTGGGTTACTTAACACTTTGGAATAAATGTAATTGTGTTGAATTTAGAAATCAAGAGTTTATGCGATTTCCATCTGTAATCCCCAAATAGTGTAAACTTGACATTTTTGTACAGATATTCTGGCCATGTCAGAGGGGTGGCCATCCTATAAGTTTTAATTGAACATAGGTTTCCACAGGATTATGGCTATAAAAAGCAGATGGCCAGTGGTCAGGGGAATGGAACCATTTAAGAGTGGGACCTCTGTGTTGTGATTTTTTTCTAATATTTGTGTTATAAAATAATTTTTAGATTTGAAGGCAGAAATAAAGCAGTTAGAGTCAGAAATAGAGAAGGTCCAGAAGGAGGTAAATTACTGGATTGCCTACAAGAATGAGGGGCAGAAAGAACATCAGAAACAAATTAAAGTTTTGCAGCAGGATATAAATGATATGACAACAAGTTTTAATGAAATGAAAGGTAAGTACTTGTAATATAATCATTTTTGTTCTTTAGGTCAAGATGGATAATATTTGATTATCAGACCTATCCATGGTCTTCACTGGTGTTTGGTGTGTTGTAGCACAGCAACACAGCTTGGTTATTTAGTGCCAAGGCAATTGAAGTAAAGTGCCATGTGCAAGGACATACCACAGTCAGCAAGCCAGGCTGATAAGATAGTAAGACTTGAAGTTGCACTCTTAGTTGAAAGTCTTGCATGTTAACCACTGAACCACCAGGACTCCATTAGTCACCGCTTATGCAATCCGATAATACAAATTATTCTAAATCTCCAAAACAAAGCAGTTTTTCTGATAACTATTTGGTTTATAAGAATAGTATTTTTATATTTAGTGAACAAATATATAGTGAGGGACATGAAACTTTTAAGCATGTGCAGAAATTGTGTTGTGTTATACTATTCATACATGTGAATCTCCCAAACAGGAGGGTTTTCCCTGATGATGTCTCTGCTGTCTCTACAGTCACACACTAAAATTTCCCATGTATGCAGAAATATTAGTGAAAAATTTAATTTTTTTCCCCAAACAAATTTGATGCCCTGTTTCCAGCATAGAATTTTTACAGTAATACTGCCTGTTTTCACAAGATTGTTAACTGGTTTAATCAGGGCAAGATAGTTTAGTTGCTAATTTTAAATATCATAAACAATTAACACCAATTTGATTCTTTTGGCAGGGTCAGTTGGCTTCATTGTTTGAAATTTGCCAAATAGGATCATACTATGTGGAGTCAAAAGTAATGCTGAAAAGATTAAAGAGATTAATAAATTATAGTTGGATTACTAGAGAGCTCAATCAGCATAAAACAGGATTGGTTTGGCTTTGCTCTTTACAGTTTTGTCAAGATGCAGAAGTTTACATTATCTCCCAATGATAAAACACCAAATCTTGGTAACCATAATGTCACACAAGATTCATTTAGGGATGAAAATGGGAATTTTGCTGGTTAAAATCAAGTTCAAGGGACATGAATGTGCATTCTGCTTTGCCAGTGAAGCTGATTGTAAAATCTGCTAGAACTAAATTTATGTGTCATACAGAACATTAATTATGACAATGAATATACCATCATTGAATTCCATGTTCACAAATTCTGCATCAAATGTAGATTAAGATGTAGTTGCCAAGACACTGTTTGCCCGTTTTATACCTGAACATAATCTTCAGTTTATGGTAGTAGATCTTTTTTAGATCTAGTCAAAATAATGTTCCCGTACTCAGAAATGACACAAAAGCTCTCATATAAACAGACCAAAATGTCTGGTAAAAACCACTCACAAAGTCATGCCCTCACTGGAATAAGAAAATAGAAAACATGTGTCACAATTAAAAATTAAATCATTCTGATTAAAAGTCCTGCCTCTTTTGAAGTAAGAACTCATGACCAATTGTTTTAAAGCTCCTTAAATTTCTTGTTAGCCGACTTCTCTGTTCTAGCCCATGTATGACTATGAAGTCAGTTTTTTGTAGTTTCTTAATTTCTGCATTTGTGAAAAAGTTCAATTTTTTTCAACAGAAGGGAGTTAATTCATTAGGTCTTTAAATTCATGGTGGAATCAATGAAAATTGATACCAATAAAAATCAAGCATAAAATGAATGAAAATTGGTACCCTATTGAAATTGAGCTTAAAATGCATGAAAATGGGTACCCAATCAAATCAAGCTTAAAATGCATGAAAATGCATACCCAATCAAATCAAGCTTAAATGCATGAAAATGGGTACCTCATTCAAACCAAGCTTAAAATGCATGAAAATAGGTACCCCATAAGAAATCAAGCTTAAAATGAATAAAAATGGGTACTTCATTCAAATCAAGCTTAAAATGCATGAAAATGGGTACCCCATAAGAAATCAAGCTTTAAATGAATAAAAATGGGCACCTAATTCAAATCAGGCTTAAAATGCATGAAAATGGGTACCCCATAACAAATCCAACTTAAAATGCATTAAAATGGATACCCTCCAAAAATATCCAAATTAATATGCATGAAAATGGTAACTGTTTTCAAATCAAGCTTAAAATGCATAAAAATGGGTACCCTATAAAAATCAAGCTTATAATGCAAGAAAATAGATACAAATCAAGCTTAAAATGCATGAGAATTGGTACCCTATATTATTCAAGCTTAAAGTGCATGAGAATTGGTACCCTATATTATTCAAGCTTAAAGTGCATGAGAATTGGTACCCTGTATTAATCAAGCTTAAAATGCATGAGAATTGGTACCCTGTATTAATCAAGCTTAAAATGCATGAGAATTGGTACCCTATATTATTCAAGCTTAAAATGCATGAAAATTGGTACCCTGGATTAATCAAGCTTAAAATGCTTGGGAATTGGTACCCTGTATTAATCAAGATTAAAATGCATAAAAATGGGTACTCCATAACAAATCAAGCTTAAAATGCATGAGAATTGGTACCCTATATTAATGAAGCTTAAAATGCATGAGAATTGGTACCCTATATTATTCAAGCTTAAAGTGCATGAGAATTGGTACCCTATATTATTCAAGCTTAAAGTGCATGAGAATTGGTACCCTGTATTAATCAAGCTTAAAATGCATGAGAATTGGTACCCTGTATTAATCAAGCTTAAAATACATGAGAATTGGTACCCTATATTATTCAAGCTTAAAATGCATGAAAATTGGTACCCTGGATTAATCAAGCTTAAAATGCTTGGGAATTGGTACCCTGTATTAATCAAGATTAAAATGCATAAAAATGGGTACTCCATAACAAATCAAGCTTAAAATGCATAAGAATTTGTACTCTATATTATTCAAGCTTAAAATGCATGAGAATTGGTACCCTATATTATTCAAGCTTAAAATGCATGAGAATTAGTACTCAGTATTAATCAAGCTTAAAATGCTTGGGAATTGGTACCCTTTTTTAATCAAGCTTAAAATGGATGAAAATGTGTACTCCATAACAAATCAAACTTAAAATGCATGAGAATTGGTACTCTATATTATTCAAGCTTGAAATACATGAGAATTGGTACTCAGTATTAATCAAGCTTAAAATGCAAGCATTGTTGGTCAGCAGATTATTGAGTGTTACAGTAGGCTATAGGTGATTGACAGCCACCACACAGCCAATAAATCCATTGCAACAAGGCTGAAATTATTTACAAAAGACCTATTTCAATCTATAGCTCTGTACAGAGTATTAATTGAGAATTTTATTTCAGCAGATAAAAAAAAATTATCACCTATAACAATCTTAATTTTGAGCTGAAAATCTGATATATATTTAGTGAAATGAGAGTCTGCTCTAAATGAGTTACAATTACTTGCTCTTAATTAATAAAAATGTCTTCAGTTTAATTGCCTTATAATTTGTTTGCAGCTCATTTGGAAGGTACACTGGAGGAAACCAAGGATGAAATTCAGAGGCTGACAGATAAAAAGTTGGATCAACACAAACATAATGCCACAGAGGTGAGAAATTATAATTGCTTAAAAAATTAGTAAATAAAGCAATAAATAGTATGATTATATGTCATCTGGTATGACCCAGTGACACTGTCTACAAAAACACAGTAAGGAGGAAATAAACATCATATGGCATCTGGTACTGACCCAGTAATACTGTTTAGTATATAAATACAGTCAGGAGTAAGTAAAATCATATAGTACATGTAATTGGTGCAGACCCTCTAGTTCATACAAATTTGCTTAGATAGTTTTTACTGATAAAAGTGAATATTATGGAAAGCCAAATGTAGAGAAGGGCTTACATTCATTTTTGAGAGTATGAAACTTTACAAACCATGTGTGATTATTATTATTTTACATATTTCTCAGTTGGTTTCTTTTTTTTAAAAAAACACAATTTCTCTGATCCCAAAACACACAAATGATAAAGATCTACAACAGTGGATTCACATTTATCTTGATTATTTATTACTTACATGAGGCAGCTTAGAATTAAAATTTGTACCAATAATTTTTCATGCAAGTTGTGAAATTCAGAAGTTTAAAAATAGTACTGTGACTGCATGCATTGCACACTTCAGATCAAATGGAATCCATTTATTATAGTAATGCTGATGTTAATGATGATAATCTCATCATATCATTCTGCTCTTCCTCATTCACAACTTTCATCCATGCACAAAAGACGGTACATAGAGGTCACAGTGAATTACATATAAGATTTGAGCAGAATGTTCCACCCACTAATTTGCATAGCTCTTTATTAAAATTACAAATTACTGATTAAAATTAGTATTTTTCTTTTATCAGAAAATCATGGTGATTAAAGTTTAAGTTAAGCTGAAGAAATGTCATGAAAATTGAAAGAAAAACTTGGAGTTATACAGATTTCAAGTTATACATATTATATAGCCAAAATTTTCCAGGTGACCCACTTGGTTAGACAACTTTTT
Organism: Potamilus streckersoni; assembly: GCA_016746295.1. NCBI lineage: Eukaryota > Metazoa > Mollusca > Bivalvia > Unionida > Unionidae > Potamilus > Potamilus streckersoni. The sequence goes on along the minus strand of JAEAOA010001910.1, from coordinate 3,935,728 downwards.
GTCTGACCAGCAAATTAAACCTGGAAAAAATGTAATTGGATAAGCATTTACACCTTGCTAAATGATCAGATTAGGCAGAAATTTATTGGAATGTTTGTTATGCAATGGTTATTCTACATATGTCACACCCAACAGAGATGTAAGTTATTAAAATCTTACTTAAGTACCAGAGCCAGATTATATATATATATATATATATATATATATATATATATATATATATATATATATATATATATATATATATATATATATATATATATATATATATATATATTAAATAAAATGACTTTATAGACTTAAACTAAGTAAAAGAAAAAAGCAAAAAGCAAAGGTTTTGTAAAATTCAAAATATAATTTATTTCTCTAGAATACAAAGTGAAAATTTGAAAAAATTAGAGTGTTGTACAAATAAATCCCAAATATGCCAAAAAGTTCTATCACCAGCCCTAATGAATTCTGACTCCCTGATTATAGTTCTCTGACTTTCTGATTGCCTGGTTGTATTTATCTGACTCTGTGAATGTAGTTTTTTGCTTACGGATTGTAAGTGAATTTTTTCTTTATATGAACCAAGTATTTAGAAAAAGAGCATTATTGAATGTTAGAGCATTTTTTAAAACTTCAGCATTTTAGCCAGATAACATTTTAGCAATTATCCAATGTACAAAACTTTGTATTTACATTTCCTTTATGACATGCCATTAGAAACAATGTGTAATCAGATGCTATGTTATATGCTATGTTATATAAACACAATTGAAATTAAATGTAATTATTTGTTTACATTGAGACTGTCAAATTATAAATAACACAAATATTCACCAGACTATAGGAGATCTTGTTATGACACTGTGGTCTTAAAATAGGAGAAAAGAGCAAAAACCAACAAGTTTTATAGGATTCAAAATATAAGTTATTTCAATATAATAGAAAGTGAAAAATTAAAATAACTCACAGCTTGGTGAGTAAAAATCATAAATAGTCTAAGTTTTACCATATCACAAGTTCACAAGTATAAAGTATTTCAAATGAGTTCTATTGATTTTTCGAAATGAAGTTAGATTTATTGTGCTGATGTGCAAATAGTCTTGATTTATCACAATGATATAATCAAAAATGTCTTTAAATGAATTCACAGAAATTCAAAAACTGCTACTAAATCCTAAATCTAAGTACTTGTAATTCTAACAAAAAAAATTAAATAAATTAAATCGTCACAACTGAATTGGACACAATTATTTGAGTCTAAGACCAATGTTTATGCTAGGAATAACTACTTTTCATTTAATCATTCTTTATATTCAAAACTGAGATGCATTTCAGAAACATAAATAGCATATCAGTTCTCATACAATTTTGGTCAGAATGATGAGTGAACAGATGCTAGTTTCTTATTATATATCCCATGGGTTTCTTGAATGGTTGTTATGAAAACAATTAGAGTATGACAAATTAATTCAAATATATTTCTTCCAGTGTACATTGTTTCTTCTACCCATGATATTATCACCCCAACATCATTATTGTGTCATACCCAATTAGAACTCATCATTATGTCATTTTTTAAGCACATAGCATTTATCCCTTAGCTCTTGCATTCAGTCATTAACAAAATCTGGAAAGAGCTCTAGATTTTGTTTTTATATGAAATCTTGCCATATTATTATTTATTTCCCAGAGTTTTGAAATTTTACATTAAATGAGTTGGAAATTATGGCCGGTGCATTATACACCATACATTTTTATCTTTATGAAGTTTGTATTCCCAAACCTTTGAACCTCAGACTTGGTCATATGGCATCAAGTGTCAAGTTGACATGGTAAGACTTCTTTTCTTGTAAGCATGTAAACATGGAACTAAACCTGGAAAAGATGTAAGCCAGCTACAACAATTAAACTGAAAATTGACAAGACTTCTGGTGTGAAAAATGGCCAACTTGTTTCATATGTGCATCAATATGGAGTTCATGCATATAAATTGATATACATTCACATATTCTTGTACCCAGCTGAGCACACACACACACACACACACACATACACTGAGACCTTTTAAAAAAGGTTGTTTACTCAAGGATAAGATGGTTTTTTCCATGATCAAATTGTTAATTTATAATCTGATTTTAAAAAATAGAACTGCTATGGTAGGTTGTCTCACCCAATTTTGACAACCCTTCAGCATATATACAACATGCATTCAAATTTTAAGTTATAAAATAAATGAAGACAAGTATATAACATTAAAAATCCAGCAACTCAGCTCTTAACAAAGGTGCAAGTGATAAACCCCAAAAGGCTACATCTTAATAAGCTTCTCTTTTTGATATAGCCTTACTTATTGTTTCACTCTTTCCCTCTCACATACCCCCATTCATCCCCTACCCCCACCCCACAAGAATGACCATGAGCAAAAGATCTGTACTAATTTGTAATTATCAGGATCAGGAAATAATGGAATGATAAACAGTAATGCAATTGATAATGACAATTGTAAGCAACCAGTTGAAATGGTAGTATTTAAAACAAATTGATTTCAGGGCTATTTTTAATATATTTAAATCTTTGGATACATGATACAAGGAAAAAGACAAAAAGAAAGAAATAGCACAAGAGGAACAAACTTAAGTTGCTGAAGGAAGAAATAAAAGAAAATATATACAAACATAAACAAATTCTCTCATGCAGACTCAAACTGCTGATTAACAATTTCATGTTTAATGCACTATACCTCAATGTCATTTGGATACCTTAAAACTGACAGGCAAATTAGTATATAGGCAGCATTTTGCCATGTGGGATTCTTTTGAGTAACATCAATTGCTCCTAAAAATTATGTGTTTCCATTTTTAAATGAATATTTCATACATGTATTTGCATTACAAATGGAGAAAAATTCAAACCACTGCAATATATTCCTTTTCTCCTATAAATACTTTGATAACTGTACAACATTGTTTTATTTTTGTTCCATTTTATTGGCAGCTAGAGACTAAAATCTTCAGCAGAGGATACTGTGAAGTTGCATACTGAAGTATTTCATCAAATTGGAAAGATACATTGTATTTTTATTTTTATCATTACTCAGTTATCCTTTAGATTTGGTTAGTAAAATAACACATAAGCTGCTTGTTGTTGTTGTTGTGGGTTGACTTCATTTATGTACCCTCATCATAAAATTTTGAGAATCATATTGTCCGAAAACATGATCAGAAAAAAGAAACAGTGATACAAATCATTTTTTTTTTGTTGGGAGTGGAAATGAGAATGCATTTTGAAATTGTACATGCATTAGATTTTTTAAAGTGCTTATGTCAAAAAATAAAACACGCTCTAAATTGTGCTGGTAGTTTGTGATTTCTTTTGAGTATGCAAAAAATATGGTGAAATTGTTGGTTTTTGATAAACATATAAACAAAATTAAATGTTTATTTCATGGTTTCACTTTACCCTATGTATTGTATTATTGTTACAGTGGATATATAGTCATTTTGGTACGTGTCAAAATTTTTGTATGTGTTCATTGTAGCAGAAATGTCAGTTTAGATGCAGTTAATACTTGACCATTATAGAGATGCAAGGTACTAATGAAAACTGACACACTCATATTTTATCATTTTTCACACAGTTCACATGCAGGAACCAAAACAATATTCTTGTAAAAGAGTAGTCACATATACCTTTATATTTGGTAAAAGAAGAAGTTTGTTACTAAATGTGGACCAGCTTTAATTTTTAAAAACAGCTCAAACTTTAGCACAAAATGTTTTTTTTTATATTCAAATGTGACATCATGCATGAGCATGTATTTATAACATCATATTAAATATTTAAAAAAATCAATTGCAATTTTAAGTTTATCAATTTTGATACATTTTTTGCCATGGTATTATCAGATCAATAACATTTTTGAAAAATTTTGAAGTTTTGGGCCAAAAGAGGTTTTTTTAGTAACCATCCCTTTTTGGGGCTGCTGATAATTTGTGAGTTACATTACATATGTGATATTGGTGCATATTTTATCATAGTGGATTTTTTTTTTCTTCCAGAAAGCAATCCATCAGCTGGACAAGTACAGCAGACAAGAAGTTCTGGATAATGACTGGCTTAGGAGAGAGGTAAAAGAGTCACAAAAACTACTAAAATATGCAAATGCTACTGCTACTACTACTACTAAATTATAATCACTTTATTTATTGAGGGTAACTCAATTAGTACAAATAATCTCCCTTAATGCTGTCTACTATATACTAACTGCATGTATACAGCATATTAACACTCATGTAAACAAAATAAATATTTCGCTCTCTCTCTCTCTCTAGTTGGCAATATAAGTATTGACAAGTAAACACACAGACGAAGCAGGAGAATTTAGTTACATGCTGATATTATTATTTCATCCATCTAATAACATCGTTTTGAAATGTAACATTGCAGGTGGCCTGTTTGATTTCCTTTGAATTGCAGTTTCAGAATAGTGAGCCTGATATTGGAAACTTTTGCATCCTTTTGTATTTGATTTAGGAATTTTGAAATTGTGACATGAACTGAGTGTAAATGAAAAATAAACTTTGCTATTTGAAACATTTGACATTATCTCTGCTGTATTTATAACTATTTTTTAAAAAATTTGTCTTCTTGATAAATAATAAATTTTGACCATGTGCCTTGAAAGTATTTGTTGTACCTACAATAGATTATAATCTGTCTTGAAAGACACCTTTTTTGGAAGACCACCTGTCATAAAAGACCACAATTTCATGTACAAATCAACATCAAATAAGATTATAACCCAGATACATGTATGATGATGATGTTTAACTTTCTTCATTGACACATTTACTCATGATTGAGTCAGTATTTGCCCAATTGGCCTCATTTTGCAGTAATTTTGAAAATGTTAGTAAATTCAAAAGATACAATTTTTTGTTATTTTATTATTTTCACTTATAACATTTGCATTACAGAGCATTCATCAGACACAAAAACTGAAAGAGGTTCTTTCATTTTTAATTTTCATTTAGTTCTTGTAGTTAAATCCCATTTTAAATTTGACATAACTCAGTAGATTTAAACAGTTTATGCTTATACTTAAGTTGTGTAATTGCTACCTTAGTCCAATTTATTTACTATTCTCTAAAATGTTGATATTCTTTTTCCAACTGAAATAATGCCCAAGGGATGCCTGATCACATGTTAGATCCTGAATTATGTTACAGTCCTACCTGCTTATGTCGACATCCTTGGGCCCAAGGAAATATTGTTGACATAGGCGGATGTCGAGATAGGGGGGGGGGCAGAAAAAAGATACAAGTTAAATTCGTCAGTAAGGGGTGACCTGTCATCAGTGAGTAGCATTTTCACAGTTGAGAAAAGAAACAATGGAAATTTTAAAAACATGAAGACAAAACCAGTGAGAAAGACACTTGTAAATTGACAAATTACATTTGGTTACCTTTGTGTAATAATGTCCACATTAAAATATTGCATAGGTCACATCCTGATATGAAAGACATTATGTCTCAGCATAAATCATTATATGGGTAAATTAAAGCCTGGTAGCAAGATCAGCTAAATGTTGAACAAAGTTTGGGTTGTAAATGGCTGCTGGTCGACATAAATGATTAGATGGGTAAATTAAAGTCATTCAACAAGATTAACTAATTGTGAAACATAGTATGGGTCGGAATAGGCAGCTTGTAAACATAAATGATTAGAAAACAAAGGCTTTGTTCAGGCTGGGATTCTGTTGACATGTACATTTATTTTTTTATCTTGATGTTGACATAAGCATGACAATTTTGGTAGTAATAGTAGACTAAGGGACTGGGACTTTGCTTTATTGTCAACATAGGTGGCTTGTCGATATAAGTGATGTCGACATAAGTGGATAGGACTGTATTAACAAGGGGAAATATATGTAACTAATCAAAATACCCAATCCATCCTCTTATCTTTGGTTTTATAACATAAATTTACTGATAATTTTTTAATTTCAAAGAAATTTCAAAGAAATTTGGCATGTTGCTTTAATTGATAAGCATTTTTATGAATTCAACTTTCAATATTCCATGATAATGTCTCGTAGTTTATGTGTCTTCATTTTAACTTTACTTTTAATTTTTGGATTTCATTTATTTGGTCTTTTTTGATAGAAGAGACCCTCAATATATTTTTGTTTCCTGCTTTCCATGTTGCCATTTAGTGAGTTATGCCCTCCAGATTGTCAGCTTTCCTAAATTTGGTTTCCCATCATAACATTACTCAAAGATTGACATTGATGAATTTCAACTAAATTTGATATGCAAGTTGATGTTGATGAGATATTCAATTAATTTTATTCCAGTTTTCCAGGTCATTCTTTGCAAAAGTTAAGGCCACTAATTATCGAGCTTTGTTTGCACATTAGTGTTGGATTTCAACTTGAATTGGTGATCATACAGTCTTATATTGATGAGATCTCAAATAAGTACAGCTTTGTCTTCTTCCATGGCATTAATTATAAAGGTCCCCAGTCAGTCATTGATGTGATCTCAAATAAGTACAGCTTTGTCCACTTACATGGGATTAATTATAAAGGTACCCAGTCAGTCATTGATGTGATCTCAAATAAGTACAGCTTTGTCTTCTTCCATGGCATTAATTATAAAGGTACCCAGTCAGTCATTGATGTGATCTCAAATAAGTACAGCCTTGTCCACTTACATGCGATTAGTTATGGATTACCATGACAGTCATCATTGGAGTAATTTACTGTTATTTACAATGTTGATCTTTGCACAAAAATCAACATATTTAATGTGAAATTTATATGAAGCTTTAATTTGCTTAACTTTGTCATGAGTTTAATTGTCAGCCTTTATACCATCATTTGGTGTGTAAATTTGGCCCAATAATGTTGGATGTACCCATCACTTTTTATTTCCATGAAAATCCAATGTAAGGAAATTCTGAGCAGATTCAAGCTTTATCATTGAGATGCATTCATAGCTACCAGTAATGGATCTCATTCATTTCAAGAAGAAAAAGAAATCAGAATAATAAGAAAAGCAATAATTAGTGATGGAGGTATTATAAGTTTGTAATTCATTTTGATGCAATGTGCAGGTTGAGATACATAGACGTGATACTGAAGACTTAAAGAAAGAAGTGGAAGAGATGGAGAGACAGAATCTGGAAATCATGGCAGATCTCTTTGAGTGCAAGATTGAGGATCTTAAGATTTCCAGGTTAGTCCATTTTTAATGTTATAGTAATAATCAGCGTGCAATGAACTGAAAAATGAAAAATTAAACTGAAAACTTACAAATCCCCTGAAAAATGGGTCTAAATAATTTTAAAATGTGATTATTAGTAATGTTCTATTGATTAGAAAAACAACAAAAGGTCTAAATGATTTAAAGATGTGATGGTTAGCAATGTTCTGTTGATTTAAAAAAAAAGCATTTAATGGATTATAATGTTAGTAAATCCTCTCAGCAATATAATTTGGCTGATTTGCATAGGTAAATTATCTAATTGGAACAACTCAATTTGGCAGAAGTTAGATAAATCAGAAATGGATGTTGAACAATAGAAGTTATTATACTTACCTACATATTGCCACATTGCATTGGTATTAATTATTCTAGAGTATTAGTTGGTACTGCCATTAAAAATGTGCATACCTTCATATAACAGATACCTGGTTTTAATTTGCCAGATTTATTCAGTCCCATTGCTTTTCTCACTATAAACCCCTTCTGTACTTAGCATTCATCTATTTACTGTGGTTAGTGAGTACCCAAGAATTGGCATGCAGTGTGGATAGTGAGAAGCCAAGAATAGCATGCAGTGTGGATAGTGAGAACCCAAAAATTAGCATGCTGTGTGAATAGTGAGAACCCAGTAATTGGCATGCAGTGTGGATAGTGAGTACCCAAAAATTGGCATGCAGTGTGGATAGTGAGAACCCCAAAATTGGCATGCAGTGTGGAAAGTGAGTACCCAAAAATTGGCATACAGTGTGGATAGTGAGTACCCAAAAATTGGCATGGAGTGTGGTGTGGTTAGTGAGTACCCAAAAATTGGCATGCAGTGTGGATAGCGAGAAGCCAAGAATTGGCATGCAGTGTGGATAGTGAGAACCCAAAAAATAGCATGCAGTGTGGTGTGGTTAGTGAGTACCCAAAAATTGGCATTCCGTGTGGATAGTGAGTACCCAAGAATTGGCATGCAGTGTGGAAAGTGAGAACCCAAAAATTAGCATGCAGTGTGAATAGTGAGAACCCAAAAATTGGCATGCAGTGTGGATAGTGAGTACCCAAAAATTGGCATGCAGTGTGGATAGCGAGAACCCAACAATTGTCATGCAGTGTGGATAGTGAGAACCCAAAAATTGACATGCAGTGTGGATAGTGAGTACCCAAAAATTGGCATGCAGTGTGGATAGGGAGAAGCCAAGAATTGGCATGCAGTGTGGATAGTGAGAAGCCAAGAATTGGCATGCAGTGTGGATAGTGAGATCCCAAAAATTAGCATGCAGTATGGATAGTGAGTACCCAAAAATTGGCATGCAGTGTGAATAGTGAGAACACAAGAATTGGCATTCATTGTGGATAGTGAGTACCCAAAATTTGGCATGCAGTGTGGATCGTGAGAACCCAAAAATTGGCATGCAGTGAGGATAGTGAGAACACAAGAATTGGTATTCATTGTGGATAGTGAGTACCCAAAAATTGGCATGCAGTGTGGTTCAGAAAACAATTTTTAAAGCCAGACCCTATGATGTAATAAAACCAGGTTGTGGACCATAGTTTGGACATGCCTGCCCTTAATGGTTCCAAATACTTGTTAATGAAAACAAATTAGGCTTCTATTTGCTGAACATAAATAAAATTGTAATCAGTAAATGTATTGGTAAATTAAACTTTAAGATATCGTTTTTTATCATCAAAAATGGCAGTCATTGTGTGGAACATTGGAATCAAGATCATGAAATTTACATATCTGTTAAAAAATTGTATTAATAGACTAAACACTTTTCCGTGAAATATCAGTCAGTAAAAATGTTTGTAGTGCCTTTAGATGGCAACTCTTTAAGAAATAAATACCAGTTAAATAAGCTTTAAGCAAAATTTACATTTCACTTTTTTCTTTTTATTTGGTTTCAGTGTAATCATGGCAATTGTAACATGTAATTTTCAGTCAGACATGACAAGTGTCAGTCAACCATTAAACCAGTGCTTATGATCATTTCTGTAAGAAGCTAATGAAGTGAGAAGTGTGTTTGGATCAGCAACCTGTAGAAGTTTTTAGTGCTATGTTAATCATTTAAAATTTAATTACATTTTTTGTATCAAGTAAAGTAAGGGAGGCAGAATAAAAAATGTTAAAAGGCAAATTCTACTTGCATAAGACCTAGTGGTTGCAGTAATTTCTTAAGTCGACTCATTTCAATTGACCAATCAAAAACTGTTTATTGGAGAAATGAGGTCTGCAGTTTGCTGTGAACTTAAAATTTCTGAGTTGGCAATTAGAGCTTTGCTCAAAGATGAGTAGAACTTTTGATATTACTTGTAATAATATTTTTTGCAATAATATCTTTTTTTTCAAAAAAAAAGAACGTATTTCTGTTTTAAATCAACAGCAACAGTAGAATGCATCTATAGTCACTTGAAAAAGCTGTGATATAATACAGTGTTTTGCTCATAAATACATGCTATGTAAAGAATCCACCTGGAGTATTATTTTTAATGATCTTACATAGAGTAGGTTATCTTTTTAATAAAGGTACTTAAAAAACAGGAAAGTTTCATCAGAAAAAAGTTATTATTCCCTAAAACACACACACACACGCAGACACACACACACACATGCACAGAGTTAATCTCCCTATCTATAATGATTGTTTAAAGGTACCTTGGTACTTTGCACCATTATTTATGCTTCATTTGATGTTATTTTTGACTCCATTGTGCAAGTGTTATCAAAGAGAACTCTATGATAGTTTAGATGGTATATATCCATGTAGAGCTTTCCTTCATTATTTCACCAATCATTATAATGTGATTTTGGATATAAAACAGTCCTACAATTTACCCCATTTAGAAATAAAAAATAAACAATTTCTCCTTTCCATTATTCATTGTCATAAAAATGTATACAACTGTTTTATTTCAGTCTGGCATCACTGAAACATGTAGCCACAAACAGCCAGTTTCTTGTTTTTTTTTAAATTAACCATGAATGTATTCAAGTATTGTAAGGCATTGTATTCCTTATCAGTTAAAGTACACTCACAAATCAAAGTTGCCAAATGAGTAGGTCAACAAATTGAGCTATGCATCCAGAATATGAAATCAAAGCTGCCAAATGAGTAGGTCACCAAATTGAGCTATGCATCCAGAATATGAAATCAAAGTTGCCAAATGAGTAGGTCACCAAATTGAGCTATGCATCCAGAACATGAAATCAAAGTTGCCAAATGAGTAGGTCACCAAATGGAGCTATGCATCCAGAACATGAAATCAAAGCTGCCAAATGAGTAGGTCACCAAATTGAGCTATGCATCCAGAATATGAAATCAAAGTTGCCAAATGAGTAGGTCACCAAATTGAGCTATGCATCCAGAATATGAAATCAAAGTTGCCAAATGAGTAGGTCACCAAATGGAGCTATGCATCCAGAACATGAAATCAAAGTTGCCAAATGAGTAGGTCACCAAATTGAGCTATGCATCCAAAACATGAAATCAAAGTTGCCAAATGAGTAGGTCACCAAATTGAGCTATCCATCCAGAACATGAAATCAAAGTTGCCAAATGAGTAGGTCACCAAATTGAGCTATGCATCCAGAACATGAAATCAAAGTTGCCAAATGAGTAGGTCACAAAATTGAGCTATTCATCCAAAATATGAAATCAAAGTTTCCAAATGAGCGAGCAGGTCACCAAATTGAGCTATCCATCCATAACATGCAAATTTATGCCTGTATTTCTGAGCATATGTTAATTAACATATGTGATCAAAAATGGCCTATGTGGCAGTAAACAATTTCATATTCTATGAATGGGTTTTTATCATTTACAATAACTCAGTTTATGGATATACCTGAAAAATACCTTGGATGATAGCACTTAAATAATTTTGTTGTTTTTTTCTTCTAAACATATTACCAGTTGATTACTTGTTTATATTTTGACAGTGTCTGAGACATGATCATTGCTGTTCTATCCAGTATATTACCTATAGATTTAACCAAGTATTTGGTTATATTTTGACAGTGTCTGAGACAGGTTCAGTGATATATCCATGATATCAAACTGAAGGTAAAAGGTCATGACCAAGAATTTTTTTATGGCACATACAGGCATTTTGTGAACATGTTAACTCAAAACATAAAAAAATAGTTTTGTAACAATTTGCGTTGTTGTAGTTCCTCAGGAATATCAGATATGGTTTCAGTACTTAGAAGTTAAAAAGAAGAAATGGAAATGTTATATTCCATGAAAGTATTTTCTGCCTATAGACAAATTGTGTTCATCTGTACATCCCTCACATGATTCTGTGATTAATTTCTCTTGAATCATCTGAGATATCCTCTTGAAACATGGTATACATTTTGTGTCATTACAATTTTATGTTTCCTATTAGATTTGGCTGTCATTTTGTGATTTATATAGTTGACTCCATATTTAAATTTTTTCTTTAAATTTCATATCTCACTTACTTTCAGATATAGTTTCAGGTAAAATGATAATCATAAACATACTCAGAAATTTGTTTGTGTTGTTTTTACTCAGAATTGTGGTTGTGTTTCTTTTAGTCAGAAATTCTCTAGCTTCCCTGAGTTTAATCTTGCTCTTTTTCAAAACCTGTATCCTTTCTAAGTTTTATTTTGCTCTTCTTTAGAAATTGTATCATTGCTGCATTTTTTCTTGCTCTATTTCAGAAACTGTATTTGTATTGAATTTTATCTTGCTGTTCTTCAAAACTGTATCCATACTGAGTTTTATTTTGCTTTTTAAAAAAAAAAAAATGCATCATTGCTGAATTTTATCTTGCACTTTTTCAAGGTTTTTTCCACAATGAGTTTTATTTTTACTCTTTTTCAAAAACTGTATCCTTACTGACTTTTATCAAGCTCTTTTTCAAAAGCCGTATCTGTGCCTGTTGAATATAAAAACCACCTGTCAATGAAGATCATTTTTTTCTAGTTGCATTGGTGATCATTATGCAGAAGTTGAACTTTAAAAGGATACACCTTTTGATCAGATTTTACTGAAAAAGGAAGTTAAAATGCTATAAGTCGGAACTGAATTTTATAAATCTTTTTTAAACCATAAAAATAATTAATGTCCTGTGACATTCACTTTAGAATTATTATTTTTTGGTGGCTAATTATTTACTCTAAAATAAATTAATTGTTGAATTAACAGCAGTAAATGTGTTACATATTTTAAGAAACTAATAAATAAATTTGGTTACTGAGCTGTAAGTCAGAAATTAAATGATGACATAAACATATTTTAGAGGCATAATGGCTTTAAATTATTCTCAAAGGAAATTTTTGTTTTCCATGGATAATTTACATATAAGATGACTTCATGGGAGCTGGTGCGACTTTGTGTAAATGCTTAGTAGACTTTGTGTTTATCTTTGGTAGACTTTGTGTATATTTTTGGCAGAATTTATGTATATCTTTGTTGGACTTTGTGTATATTTTTATTAGACTGTATATCTTTGTTAGACATTGTATATATCTTTAACATTATGTATATCTTTATTAGACTTTAGTATTTCTTTGTTAGACTTTACATTTTTGTTAGAGTTTATGTATGTCTTTCTTAAGTCATTCACAAGTTTTATTTAATTTTCAGACAGTTCTACTTGAGTCAGTTTGCTGACAATGAAAACCTGGAGGAGACAGGAATTTTGGAAATGGATCTAGCACAGTTATCTGTGGAGAAACCAAAGGAGAAAATGCTGGCCTTAGAAGCTAAATGTACAATTCTGTTATCATCATTTCAAAACATAAATTATCCATACTATTATTTACCCACTGAAATTCATAAAATGATATTTATAATTTGTACTGCCTATTGCTGTATTGTATGCATGGAAAAGTCACTTTTGCAGATACTGACTCTATGAGACAGAGTATTGATTGATTTTCTGAAGGCATTTCTTGTACATAAAGTCTCTTCTAGGGCAGTCTTTAAACAAGAGAATGCACATATTTTTACATGGGCATTTTTATACATAAAAGTCCCTTCAGAAAACATTTCTATAAAAGATGGCATTGATCAAAGTTTATGTGGCAGTCCATGTACTTAATATCTCTTGTTAGGACATACTCTCTACAGGACAGGACATTGATTAATTTTTACATAAGGTCTCTCCTGTGGCACTCTCTTTATAAGAGAGCATTGTTCAGTTTTTAAACTGCAAGTCTCGTTTGTAAAATCTCTTTTAGACACACTCTCAGCAGAAGGGGCATTGCATGAATTTTATAAAGCAGTTGGTGTACTTATGGCCTCTGGATCAGGCACTGTTTCTACATGAGAGAGAATTAATTGATTTTTACATGGAAGTTCTTATACATAAAATCCCTTTTTAGGGTACTTTCTTTACAAAAGAGGCATTTATTAATTTTTAATAGGCAATTGTACATAAGGTCTTTTCTGCAGGCACTCTCTCTGCAAGAGAAAGCAATGATTGATATTTACAAGGTAGTTCTTGTACACAAAGTCTCCACTAGTGGTACTCTACAAGAGAGAGCATTGATCATTGTTTTAGTTTTTCTGCTTAAGGTCTCTTTTGAGGGCACTCTTTCCACACGAGGGGGCAATTGTTGTACATAGTCTCATCTACGGGAACTCTGTTGGTGATAGAGGGCACTGATTGATTTAGGTAAGGCAGTTCTTGAACATACTCTTTTTTAGGGGCAACCTAACCCTCATTATGAGAGAGGAAATTCATTGATTTTCACAAGGCAGTTCTTGGAAATGAATAAATACAAGGAGCTAAACAAGGATGCCCCACAGATTTATTCAAATTCTGTTCTACATTTTACAAGTTGAAGTCAACATCAAATGAAAATCTTCATCCATCAAAATTGAGAAAAGAGAAATGCAAGAAATGTTTCTAGATGGTACAGGTGCTGGGAATACTCTTTCATTCCATGTAAAATTTTCTGAAAATATTACAGTATTTAAGAAAAGATAACACAAGTATCTACATGTTCACAAAAGATGTATAATAAAATTCATTATTTATGAATCTAAAGGTATGTTAAACTGAATATTAATCATTATTATTTTTTAATTAATGTACATGTATATTATTTTCTTCTCATGGAAGAAGAGACTTTGAAAAAATGAGTTACCTTCTCTAAAGTATTATTATTATTATTATTATTATTATTATTATTATTATTATTATTATTATTATTATTATTATTATTATTATTATTATTATTATTATTATTCAATCCACTGTGCATTAGAAATAACATTTCCATTACAAGTAAACCATTGGTTTAATGATCCCTAAAATGGACATGTTGACTGTTACCATATGCTTTGTATATTAAACCAAAAGAGGTTTTAAACATGGCAGTCCTAATGAAGGTGTCACCTAGGGAGAAAGATATTATTTCTAACACAGCTGTGAATGCAGTGTGATTTTTGATTGATAGAAACAAAATTTATTGAAGTAAAAGATGTGGTGCCATGAAGAATTATATATTTTGCTATTTTGGGATTTTTTTATAATGGGGATAATTTTCTTGTTTTGAGAGTTGATGACATTAATGATGGTTTTACAAATTAAAAAAGGGGGCCCTGAATGGCCAAGTGGTCTAAAGCGATGTCCGTTACGGATCACTGCCATCTCACCTCTATCTGTGTGGGTTCGAGTCTAAGATTCGGCGAATGTGGATATGTGAGAGAGCTTGCCAGTAGCTTCTCGTGGGTCGGTGGTTCTTTCCGGTGATTTCCTGGTTTCTTCCTCCACCATTAATACTGGCCGCCATGTATAGCCTTTCCTGTGCTGAAAAATGGCGTTAAACCCCACAACAACAACAACAAATTATAAATTATACCAGCTTTGATGATGCATTGCAGGTAAAACTCAATTTGTGACAGTAAAATTACCCAAAAATATCATCCTAAAATGTTAAACATAAAGCTATTACTCCTTAATTTAGACTTACTTTCAATTCAGCTCGACCTAAGAGTGCAACCCAAAAAGCCATTGAGGACAAGGTGTTTTCTCTAGTTACAGCTTCTATACAGAGTGAAGATGAAAGCAGCGGTAAGTAAGAAATCCCTAGAATAGCTGTAATATTGTTATTAGATATTAATATGCAATCTGTAATATTGGTATTAAATATTAATATGTAATATTGGTATTAGATATTAATATGTAATATGGTATTGTTGACAGAAAAATAAATCAATACCTTAAAGACAATATTATCATAGTTATTATTTAATTTTTGTACATATTTTCCTACATTGAAAACTATTTTTTTCTAAAAAAAAATGTTGATATGTTATTCTCTGACAAATTTAAAGAAATGTAAATTCCCAATAAATGACTCAACAATATAAAGAACAATATATATATATATATATGTATGTATGTATGTATGTATATATATATATATATATATATATATATATATATATATATATATATATATATATATATATATATACTGATTGATATAAGAAATTTGCTGTCAGAGTTTGAACAGTTATTCCCATCAGTTCTGTTGGTACCTGAATATTCCATTATAATATATCTTGATATAATGAAAATTAACTGTAAAAAAAAACTATTTTACATAATTTTTAACTTTCATTCTGATAGATATTTACAAGTTATCTATCTGGGCATTCATCCATTTATCTCCATGTCTCAGGATCCATTTTTTTCCTGTCCAAACTGTGGGCTAAATTTTATAGGCAAGACTTGTGCTTTACTACAGCATTAAAATAAAGATGTGTTTCATACCAAATCACATTGAGCATTCCAACATGTCCAATTCTACTGCAAAATGACTATATAACCAGATGTGTTTATTATGTTATGATCTTCATGTGTTCATTGAGGAAGAACTGTTCATTAAGTCTTACAGTAATACAGTCATAAAAAGTGCTACCTACGAAAATCAATCTCATAGTTGTTAGTTGTGCCTAAAAGAGGTTTGTGAATTAACATGCAAATTATTCCATCTTAACTGAATGAGATTGAAGGATATTAGAATGGACTAGGATGTTCAGTACACTGAGTCTATGTGAGACATTTCTTTTTAACAATACTAATGATTTTCCTGACCATAAAGAAGGGTTCAGCTTTAAAAGCAAAGACAGGATACTTATGGGAATGGTTGTAATTTTCTTTATTTTGATAGTTCTGTAGAATGAGCTGGAGACTAATGGGATAATGAGCATCTGGGTTGAAATATAACATTCTTCCAATCCAGGCTGGTGTACTTGTCTTCAGTTTATGGACCACCCAGTTCTATATCTGACTTGTTTGACAGATCTGAGGAGTTAATTCATAAAGCTTTAAAAAAGGAAGATTAGAACAATCATATTTTAAATTTTAACATAGACTATATTAACACTCTACCATTAAAAACAAATAAATAGTTTTGAAACTTACTGTTTTACCCAAATAATTAACACTCCACCTTGAGTATTGAACACCACCATTATTTAACTTGTATATGTTAATAAAGTTAAGAATTCCTACTTTCATTAGACAACTCCTTTGCATTGGTTACATTATTTCTGCTTTTGATTAGCAGCAATGCTTGTCTTATAAAGTTGTTGACCAAAAAAAGGATATTGATCTAAAACTGGAGATAAATGGATTGAAATATGCATTTTCCTAAATAATTTACCAGTGGGTGTTGTCTTTTGATTAAACATTGACCTAGCATTAAAAAAATGCAATACTTATCATATAGGAAATCCAAATGAGAGGTAACTCTAATATCCTTAGCTGGTTGTCATCATTTATTTATTTTGAATATGAATGAGTGAATTCAAAGTGTAACATTTTGAGTGGACTTTGTAAAAAAAAGTGTGGTCATTATTTTTTCAAATCACATGACAAGTAACAAATTTAACCCAATTGGTGCTTCAATTTGTTGTGCATCATACAGCCAAACTGAATGAGTATTTACATACTAAAATTAAAAGCCCAGAGACAAAAAAGAAATTGTACAAAAATGGATTGTTTCATAATTTTCATGTAATATTTAATACAGGAGTGGGTTGTTACTGTTATACTGCTTTATCCATCTGAAAAAATAATATCAAGGAGTTTTAGTTTCTTGTTTTGAAAAATTATGTTTAAAATTGTGTTTCGTTTACGAGATTTAAGTTGAAAGACGACACTGACTATTTTGTTACAGATTGAATAATCTCATTCACAGTATATTATTTGGGCCTGTATGAGCAAAATGTTGCCAACAAATTTCAGCAGTATAAAGAAAAAACTCTATTAATCTCATGACAGGATATGCTTGTTAATAAACTACTAGAAAAGTTGACTGGTATAAGAATTGACTTACATACAAATGACTTGAACCTCATGCGTATGTCTTTATGTTTGACAACATGCTGTTATATCAAGCAAACATAAAGAAAACAAGAAGACCTTATAGCATGTATTTATGTTTATCATTACTTGCAGCTGATGAGAGTGTGGCTACAGATTTGTTGGACAATATGTATTTTGAAGAGGAAGACTGGTCGGTATGTATGCATTGAATAAATACTGAATTAAAATAATAAATCATTTCTACAAGTATTCTTAACTGTTATAAAGTACCCTGATGGCCCACAGGATTCTAAATAAAATTTTAGTGATGTGAGTGTCATACTTCCAGGCTTAGTATTAACTATTTTTTATTTTAATCATTGAATTTACCAGTTGTTAGTGCTTGTGAACTTTCTGAACAATCCTTATCAATCCAGTAAGCATTGTTATAAACTAAAGTAAAGAGGTTGGATTCAATAAACTAACTTCATTTTCCTTTGAGGTTATGATGTTGCTTTAATTTTACTGAAAGAAAATTCTTCACTGGTCAGCTTATGTTCAGGATAATTCAGACAAAACAATTATTTCTATGATAGGGATTACAATAGGATGTGGTTGTTAGTGGCTGATTGGTTCAATTAGTGTAGTGATTCCTAGATTCTGAAACCGCTACAGTGGCCTAGTGGTTAGTGTGTCCGCCTCGGATGCAGGAGGTCGTGGGCTCGATCCCCAGTCAAGTCATACCAAATACTTACAAAAATGGTACTAACAGCTGCCTGGCTTGACGCTCAGCATTAAGAGGTTAGTGTTAGGACTGGTCGGCCTGGTGTCAGGATAATGTGACTGGGTGGCCGGGACATCATGCTATATGTCTGCGGCATGGGCATGATGCCCCAGTCTTAGACATCACTATAAACTGTCACGCTGCAGACATTGTAGCGATATGAGTAAAAAATTATTAAAGCTACATTAAAAATTATAAACACCACTTCACACCACCCTACATTCTGATTGGTTCAACTAGTTGATTGGTTCATTTGTTGAATTAATACTTATAAACTAATTGGGTCAGTTACTGTAGTGATACCTACAAGCTGATTGGTTTAATTAGTGTAGTGATACTTACAAGCTGATTAGTTCAGTTAGTTTAGTGATACTTACAAGCTGATTGGTTCAATTAGTGTAGTGATACCTACAAATTGATTGGTTCAGTTAGAGTAGTGATACCTACATGATGATTGGTTTAATTAGTGTAGTGATACTTACAAGCTGATTGGTTCAATTAGTGTAGTGATACCTACAAGATGATTGGTTCAATTAGTGTAGTGATACCTACATGATAATTAGTATAGTGATACTTACAAGCTTGTTTCAGTTACTGAAATGATACATAAAAGATGACTGGTCGAATTAGTATTGTAATACCTACATGCTGATTGGTTTAGTAAATGTACCAATATCATGATCTTTATATGCTGATTGATTTTTTAATATAGTGATACTTATTAGCTGATTGATTCATTTAGTGTAGTGATATCATGATACATACAGGCAGATTGGTTTTGTGATTGTAGAGATAAATACAAGCTGATTAGTTCATTTTGTGTAGTGATACCTGCAAGTTGATTGGCTCAGTTAGTGTAGTGATACTTACAAATGATACCTGAAAGAGTTCTACAAATTCAAACCTATATTAAGATTTCATTGCATGTATATTTAAGACAAAAAATCGAGATAAATGGAGGAAGATGGTTGTCCAGTCTCATGCAGTGGCCAAAGATCTACCAGACTATGGGATGATGATGATGATGATGATGATGATGATGATGATGATGATGATGATGATGATGATGATGATGATGATGATCATGATGATGATGATGATGATGATGATGATTTTTTTTCTGGCCTTTATAAAAGGGTTTCTCTTTTTTAAATCCAAATTTTCACTTGTGTTTCAGGATTACCTTCAGTTGGGTCCCCTGGAACTTAAATTGCTCAATGTGACAGGAGAACAGATGCCAATCCATGTTCCCTTACAACCCACTGAAGAAGAGCTAGAGGCAAAGAAATGTAACCCTGATCAGTGGCCTGTAACACTACCCATGATTAAAGATGTCAGCACGCCAAGAGCATGATTTTATATTTTGTGAACTTTTTTTGAAGTGTTTTCAAGTGCATTTACTAATTTTGGGGAAATCATTGCAAAGAACTGACCATTACTATTTGGATTAAACATTCAAATCCACTTTGTCACTAATTCCCATTTTTTGGTGATTATTATCATCATCATAGATGCCTTTATTGTGTACATGCTCAATATCAGTTACATACAGCGCTATCAAATTATGTTTTAATTTGTTTTTATTCATACTGTGATAAGACAAATTTTGATACCTCTGTAGCTATATTATTATTTATTTTTCATTGCATGCCTTTTAATAAACTTTCGTTAAAGTAAAAAACCTGCAAGTTCAGTAACGTTGCAAAAATTTGAGCATGTCTGAAATGTGATTACAATATTCCCTTGATAATTTATGCCTGGATAACTTGTAAACCCACTTATAACACAGTGTTAGGCATGGATCCCATATTTTTTAAAACTTGAAAATACCCCAAAATTGGCACCTATTTGTTAAATGTGAAGAAAATAGCAGTCAAAATTGCTAAATGAAACCTTGATATATTACTTGTTTTATCATGAAAAATTGTGGGTAGTACCTAGAAGTTTGAATCAGAGTTGTGAAATTCTTAACTTTTAATAAGAAGTCACATGTTTTGTTAAATTTTCTTTCCAAACAACATTTTCATTACACCATATATACCAATAGTTAACAAAATTCTGGTAAATGAAAATGTCATTGATGCCTACTGCTGTGAACACTTTAACAAATAAAAACCATTTAAGTTTAGTTAAGTGATATTCATGCTATAGGTCTATATTTTAATTTGTTTTCAGCATGATGATCATAAATCCAATATGCATTTTTGTATCCAACTGTGAAAAATTTATTCTGTCAACACAGCTATGTCCACAAAACTTTGTACGAGAAACTAATTAAGTGCTGACCATGTTTTGATCTCTGATTTGTGGAAATATTTGTTATATTGCTAGAATCAGTTAAAAGCAGACCTGTTTTGTATTATCACATTAATTATAACTTTTTTATCAGATCAAATATAGGGGTGAAATAATAAAAAAGTGGATAGGTGTGCTTATCCTACCTGCATAAGAGCTAGCTGTCGGTCATGTGCGAGGTCAACTCATTTCAATTGATCAATTAACACTGTTATGCACATAATATAGTTGAACTATCTTAAATTTGCCTACTCATTCACAAATATGATAAAATGTAAGTATTTTATTAATAAAATACTTTGTTTTAGTTTATTATGGAGAAGCATGTTCCAAAGTTTTGATATACATGTATACTTAAAATTCCTGAATTTGCACTCAGAGATTTCCTTGAGGATGAAAAGATATTTCACTGTTACTTGCAGTTAAATCATCCATCAATATTTTAATAGTAGAACACCCACCCCCAACTGAGTTCAACATTGAAGGTGTTTCAAGAAATAAATTTCCCTAGTTTTTGAAGAAAAACAAAAGAATCCTGATTTGCTCTAAATCAGTAACAGTAAAAACAGTGATTTAATGCACACTTTTTTGTGTACACACAATGGTTTTTGAAACCTGTTAGAGTAATGTTGTTAACAATCTTTTAGAGGTTGGGTAACTTTGATATAAAGGTAATTGATACAAACAACTAACACCTTCATTAGAAAAAGCTCTTTATTTAAAATTATTCCCAGTGCAATTACAATAATGACTATTTAGCCATTACCACTCCATAGTTTTATTAATGTCCAGCAGAATGACATCACCTTAATTCTTCTGAGATCCCTCAGTAATACGCACCCTTTTTAATGTGCAGTCAATACTTTTACTCCGTGTTGAGCATGAGTTATTGAGGGAGAGGTGTATTTCTTTTCAAGACCTGCAAGCTGTAAATGTTGTGTTAGAAATGTATCTTGCCAAAGAATCACAAGAAACAAATTTTGATTAGATACTTTAAGATAATTATTTTAAAATAAAGACATTTACACTTTCTGGCAAGCTGTATGAATTTTTAAATACTTCCATCTGTATATTTTGTCATGCAGTGTATTCATATCCAAGTGTTTTAAAATAAAAACTTTTTTTTAAAAAATGCTTCAAATACATGCATGAAAACATTTCCACATTTGTTTCTTACTAGTTGATTTAGATTAGCCACATTGTCATTAACAGAGAAGAAACTGGCTTGTAAGATGTAGAAAAATTCATTTTTTTTTGTAGCATGGGAGAGCTAAACATTTATGCAGGGCACTCATTGTTTACAATGTGAAGCTGCAATTTGGCAACCAAAATATATTATTTTTAAATGATAGTGTTAAAAATGTTAAGAATTGTTTTGCATTTTCCAGTGACAAGCATTTCATAGTTACATTTGTCCTTTGATAACATTCAGCTTCCCAGTTTATCTGCATAAAATCCAGAGCGGGATGATTTTTATTACTAGGAATCAACACCTATCCACACATATCAGCTATTTATTTATCTTCAAAAAATAACAATAAAGACTACCCATCTTTAAAGAAACAAGATTTATAAATGATCATCTCTTGTCTACTTGAAAATTTCACAGAAGATGTGATCTTAAAGGATGCAAAGTTTTCATCCTAAATGATACACCTTACCATCAATTTTAGTTGGTATAATGATAAACAGTTATAATAAGTAGTAAATAATAAAGATCAGGAATTGATTCCTAAGTCTATAACCTGATTATTAGAAGTAACTATGACTTTCTCTTCAACCTGTCTTTGCCTTCTGAATTTCTGTTTATTAAGATGTATACCACACTGTACTCAAAACATGTTTAAAAGCACCAAATTGAAACTTGCATTTTCATTAATTTTTTTTGTGTGCCATAAAACATGATCTTTTTTATGTTATTAGTACTCTTGTAAATTTAAGCACCAGTACTTGCAGTAAACTATTGATTGATATTACATACAGCCATGAAATTCCAGATCAATCAAGAAAGTTCTCACTACTGTTTGAAATGAATAAGATGCCTTGATACAGTCTACATCTAACTGGCTTTACAAGTGATGTATCTTCCATAATTTTGACAGGCTTACTGATAAAGGGCTTTGCAAGTGATGCAATTTCCAATATTATGGCAGGCTTGGTGATTTAAGGTTATAAAAGTGATGTAACTTTCATGATTTTGGTAGGCTTGTCAATATTGACCTCTGTTCCTTAGACATTACATTGTGACTTTTATTTCCCAACATGTCAGCTTGAAATTGATGAATCCAGGGTATCTATACTGTATTTTTTGCCAGTTTCATAATAGATAGAATAATAGACTACAAAAAAGGCCAAATCATGCACTTTATAATTCTTGGAACAGTGCAATGGGATGAGGAATGCAAAATTATTTTATTGATTTTATGCTCCTGATAAATAATGTCTCTTCTTATAGATGCAATAAACTGATGACAAACAGTGCGAAACTAGTAACTAACAAGCCTGAGCGCTTTCGACTCTTAATGAGTCTTTTTCAGAGGCAAACACAAAACATATATACAACAAACAAATAAACACAAAAACGTTGTGTATGTAAACCTCTACATGGCTGTCTCCACATGGGTTAAAACTATAAATACAACCAGCTTGTATAGACTAGTTGCGGATACTGAAAACGGTGTGTAATTCCCTAAAAGTCTACAAGCCGAAGCGACATCTATTTTTACTTTTTGTACATTTATGTAACGCAGATTATATCCCGGTTATTTGATTCTATACCGGTTATTCTTATAGTAAAAATTGAAGGATACTAAGAAGATTTAGAAAATGTTAACTTCTACTAGTGCATAAATTTCATTTTCTAGTCTTCTTGGTTTAGACCGCTTGGTTTCAATAATCTAAGGCGGCGTATCCAGTATGATTCCTTTTCCTTCCTGGTTTTGGAACTCCAGCTGTGGTTGTTAGCAATAGCGATAAGTATTATATCACTGAAAGTGTGGCCAGGAGAGGAGAAGTGTTCTGCGACCGGGCTTCTGTACAGCTTTGTACAGGCTTTCTGTACAGCTTCTGTATGGGCTTCCGGTCGCAGAACACTTCTCCTCCCGTGGCCACACTTTCAGTGATATAATACTTATCGCTATTGCTAACAACCACAGCTGGATTTCCAAAACCAGGAAGGAAAAGGAATCATACTGGATACGCCACCTTAAAACATTGAACCCAAGCGGTCTAAACCAAGAAGACTAGAAAATGAAATTTATGCACTAGTAGAATTTAACATTTTCTAAATCTTCTTAGTATCCTTCAATTTTTACTATAAGAATAACCGGTATAGAATCAAATATCCGGGATATAATCTGCGTTACATAAATGTACAAAAAGTAAAAATAGATGTCGCTTTGGCTTGTAGACTTTTAGGGAATTACACACCGTTTTCAGTATCCACAACTAGTCTATACAAGCTGGTTGTATTTATAGTTTTAACCCATGTGGAGACAGCCATGTAGAGGTTTACAGACACAACCTTTTTGTGTTTATTTGTTTGTCATATATATGTTTTGTGTTTGCCTTTGAAAAAGACTCATTAAGAGTCGAAAGCGCTCAGGCTAGTTAGTTACTAGTTTCGCACTGTTCGTCGTCAGTTTATTGCATCTATTTTAATCAATCCCTGACACACGTGATTTCTTGGTGGATCCAGTGCGCTTGAAAGGGTTGTTATTCGCCATATGATTTATATTCTTTATATATATATATATATATATATATATATATATATATATATATATATATATATATATATATATATATAGATGCACTGAATGTTTTGTATCACAGTTATCTTTGGGTGCATTTAGTACTTTAATGGTCAGCCAGAAACATCTTCTGGGCAATCAGAATTTAAGAGCAGGTTGTCCCTGGACAACCATGCATTTTCAAACTTTTCTACTTCTGAATATTTTCCCTGATGAAAATAATACTGAATTTCTTTCATTGACTGTTTTTGATGAAAACTATGTCCATTTTAACCATATTTTTTCAGGATGTTGTTATATTAAATTCTGTTGTCATAATTGTATGTAAATTCATTAACCACATTCAACATTTGTTTTGAAAATAAATTTTGAGAATTTCCGAATTTTCTTCATTATTCGCTTGGTTGATTTCATTAAACATTAAAACAAATATGATTGAAATTAATTTAAGGCACAATTTAATAACTTTTATTGTCCAAAACAGTCCTCAACATCTTTATACGTATCTAAATGGTTATCGTAAGAGTCAACATCAGTCAATTTCACAATGCACCTGCGTGGTCTTGTACTTTGGTCTTAGGAGAGTAGGAGAGACATCTTTGTAGGTGCAGCAACAGTGGTAAAAGCAGTATGAGACGTAAACGCAGAAGTTGAAAAAGGTTAGTACTTTTAAAATTGGGGTTACAGTTTTAAAAAATAAAAAAAAATGAGACAGGTGTTAAATCAGAAGAGGCAGACATCGTGATCAAAGACAAAGTATAAGCGACAGAGAGAAGGAGACATTGTTGCCGAACAATGTCCTTTTCTGGGTTACGCACGCGTCATAACAACACAGTATATATCTGGCTCTCTTGATGATGGCAGCTTTTTTTTTTTCTCGCGAATTTTTTCTTTCGTGGTAGTTTTTGAACTGAAGGGCCATCAAGATGCATCAATTGCTTGAGACGCACTATCGTCGTTCATATAAGTCAGGAATTCGTCACCCTTAATCTTTCACTTTCACTTATTCATGTAAAAGTCTTTTTTTACAACAAGAGGTAGAGAGATAGGTATACAGTAGAACTTCGATTATCCGTAAGCGGGACCGAGACCATAACGGATATGAAAATAGAAGGATAATAGAATATGTACATTAAAATATTAAACAATAAACCAAGTAATAAAAAAAAATCATAATATCTACATATGTACATGTACCTGTTTTTAATATTTTGACTTACAATGCCCTTACGGTTAAAAGAGACCGACGGTTAATTGGGTGCCCGATAATTAAAGTTCTACTATATATATATATATATATATATATATATATATATATATATATATATATATATATATATATATATATATATATATATATATATATATATAACGAACTTGGTTAAATCATTTTTGAATCAGCAACTGAGATGAAACGACGATCGAACAATTTAAATGAGAAAGAAGTAAGAATGAAGCCATGTGACCTATCATCTCAGCGATTTTGAAGATAACATGAACCAATCTGAATCAATGCCATCCACATTTGTAGCCAGACACAGAGAGTCTATTCGAAGATAAAATCAATCAATATCACCCGAAAAGTATTGCCACTTTTGAGTGACGGAGAAACGCTCCTCCAGAAAATTTAGACTTGAGGCTTATACTTATAGGGTGAAGTTTAAGTGTTTCAAGTCAGACGTACCGCTCGGGAAATCAGAAGGGTCCATCACCGATTTGTGGGATTCTTTGTTAACCACACTGAAACGACGATATCAAGCCAAAGAAGACGATCGCCTGAGACTGTCCATTTCTCACGACAGTTTGAAGTCGCCCGTTTAGATCGTGTTCAGAAGCCCGGCAGAACTGGCACCTTCCAATGTCCTTGACAGGATTCAAAATGTTTAGATCGTGTTCAGAAGCCCGGCAGAACTGACACCTTCCAATGTCCTTGACAGGATTCAACATACTCAGCAAGCCAACGATCAATTTCACATCATCGATAGAAAAGATATACTCTTCATAACCCACGTGTCTCAGCCGAAAGAGGATGGACGCAGAAAAGTGTTATTAGTGGACGAACTTCTTAGAACAAAGCGCAACATCGTCCAAATTAATAACACCTAGGACGAGATGTGTTTAACTCGAGCCATCGTCGTGAGACAAACGTTTGCCGACAATAATGATACCGTGGAATGGCAAAGAGCCTGGAAAAGCGATCGGACCGAGCCAAACAACAAAGAAAAGAATTTCTGTTACTGGAAGCCGGCCTATCCAAAGACACACATTGCGGCATTCCTGAAATGAAAAAAAAACTGCAAGACGTCTTGGCTCCACATTATACGTTGAAAGTGCACCCTCAAGAAGTGAGGGATCTCTGTTGTTATGAGGGAACAACATTCACCTCTATCATCACGAAGAACATTCCGATGCCATTACCAGTATGACCAGATTCTTCAGATATGCTTAACATTGTGAAAAATGCGACTATGGGTATAGCAGTCGACAGACATATGCATTGCTCAGCTTGTCAGCGAACGTTTGTCATCCTTACGTGTTACCAACATCTCACGGCACAAGGTTCAACGCGGAAAATTGCTTGCCAACTCCTGAGATGGTGCACTACTTTTGTGGATCATCAGTAATGCCAAGGTGCACGTTTGTCGAGGAACGAAAAGATGTCACATTTGTCGCTAAATCGTGGATTCGGAACATGTCATATTAAAAAATACCAATCGAAACAGGAGGAAGATGAAAAGAAGAAACGGAATTTCATGTTTTTCGATTTCGAATGTATGCAAGAAATTGCATTCACATTCCTAATTTCTGCGGCTCATCGAGCGTGCGAGATGTTCGTCCAAGAACCTCTCATTTGTCCTTGCTCACACTTTAGCAAGGTTTTTGGAAGATGTGAAAGAAAAAAAATATTCCGCGGTTTAACACTCTTGTCGATTTTGCCTGACTGATCTTAGACCCCATCGACGATACAAGAAACCAAGTGGACGTTACGGAGACTGCCATCGCTATGCCACGGTGATAGCTCACGATTTGTAGGTATCTGATGTACAATTCTTTCTGAAATACTATACAGAACAAGGTACTGAATCCCCCCAAAGTAATCCTGAAAGGGGCCAAACTCATCCCCATGCAAGTAGGACCAGTAGTTTAAAGATTCCATGAGTTTTTGTACCGTTGAGTCGGATTTTTAAAATGTTTGAAATTACAGAAATTGCCAAACGATATTTTCTGAAATTCTTTATTACCGAAGCCAAACAGCACGCCGTCCTTGCATATTTGCCTGACGCTCACTACTACGACCTGACAACATGCGCACCGAGCAACGAGAAGCTATGCTTGGTACCGCTTAGATACTTCGAATAATTTAGAATTTCAGAAATATAAAGGATGCTTTTTTTCACAGATGTATGATCTATTACCCTCAACGTGACACGAAAAACATATTCTTACATCTAACCATGAAAAATTGTACGAGAACACTTGTCAACGATGCTTGAAGTTAAAACAGCAATGATACCAAGTCTTTGAAATGTGGGAAGACGAGTTCAACAACAGTTTGAAAACCGATCCTGAGTTAAAACGTATCGTGGGAATTTAGAACCTGGTTGACTCTCTCGACCCACAGGATAGTTAGTTTGGAGGTGGAACGAATGCTACATGCTCGGTGTACCACGCAGACGAGAAGAGAGGAGAATAAATTACATGGATGCATGTTCGCGCTATCGTTATGTGTGCAAATATTGTCACTTTCCATCAGGGCACCTGTAATTGATGACGGAAAACATCTATGTGAGAAACACTCAACAATACGAAGGATTGATTAAATGAAAAGTCTTCCATCCCACCGGCTTGCATCATCCCCTCTTACCTTTCAATTACAAGGAAGACTGATGTTTCCTTTGTGCCGTATTTGCAATCAAGACCAAACTTGTCATCACACTCAGGAAGAACGCACAATTACGTGAACGTGGGTCAACGTGAAATTGTTTATAGTTTTAGAACTGGGATACCAGCTGTTAGAAGTGTACGAAATTTACCGCTTTCCCAAGAACAGTACCAAAAGGGTATGTTTCTTTACTGCTAAGCCATAAACCATCAATACAATATTGTGATTAAACAAATAATAGATGCAATAGACACATTAAACTCTCATTCGTTTTTCAGTCAGGACTATGACATTCTACTTTACATCCTTTGGGTAAAAGAGTGGAACAAGTTTACCTAAAGGATGACCTAACATGCCAAAAAGTCATGTGTTTGGTGGCAGTAGGATTATAATTAATATACAGAAGAACAAATGGAGCTTACGTTGATATCTGACATTATGCTTGTACATTATTTTAATTCAATTGATTCATTCCATTTTTGACCACCATCTATATTATTCAAAACTTTAGTTTATTAGTGTTCTGAAAGAGTGAGACAACACGATAATTGATTTAAAACGTGTCAGTCAAACGTAAATAACTCCAATGCTTCCAGATTGTTGGCGTTGTTCTTTGCATGTTATTTTTATAATTTCATTTCTAGCTAGTTTTCTCGCTCATATGTTCTAATATTGTGTTTTCCTTAAAGAATTCCATTTCGTGGGTATTATGTACCTCTTACCCTTCTATCATTTTGCTCATACATGCATACCTACATGCATACCTACCTACCTACCTACATACATACTGTAATAAAATTAAGGAGATGCGCATTTAGTTTAAGCAATTTGTAGGCTTGTGTGATTACATGTTTGATTATTGGAATTTATTGAAATGGGAAATATTCTCTAGCACGAAATAATTAGTCAATTATTATGATCAAAGGTCACGGAGAGAAAGTGTTAATGAGATGCCATAGCCAATGAGTGGCGAACTCAGACCCAATCCGCATGACTTTATAAAAACTAGTGGTATACATCGGTGTTGTGACTGCAGCGGCAGTATTTAATGGTAGTAGACCGGTAAATTACACAATGGGATAAATGAGAAAGTACTCGGTAGATACCGTTTATTGTTGCCATAGCGGCAAATGTGAGTAGGTATACTGGTGGGATGTGCCTTGACGCGGTGGTCCGACTGGCCTCAGGTAGGCAGTTAAAATAGTTCCCCGTGTTAGGGATAGTTGTACAGTTTCTACGGTGTGAATTACAAGCGGAACGGAAAGGAAAGTTAATATAGGGAAACTGCGGAGATGTACGTTTAATGGCTAAATTGCAAGTTGTAAATAGTGTGGTCTTGTATTGATTATTGTAAAATTTATGTACAGAATGGACACGTCTGGCTTTCCGACTTATAACTGAAGTTGTATAGAAGTCTTTGGAAATATGGGGTAAACGTATGACTTCTAGAGGGATTCGAGCCCAGGGTTTTGACACCGCTCGGTCAAGTAAAATACCCCTGGCTTGTAACAATACATACATACATGCATGCATGCATGCATGCATGCATGCATACATACATACAACCATACATACATACATACATACAACCATACATACATACATACATACATACATACATACATACATACATACATACATACATACATACATACATACATACATACATACATACATACATACATACATACATACATACATACATACATACATACACTCATGCATGCAGATATGGTAGGCATGTGAAAATTTTCGGCTAGCAAAATGTTTTGTGGCGTTCTTCATTCACCACACTTTCTACAGTAGTTCATGGTTTCTTTGCCAGTTGTTCTGAGAATTCGTCCAACACATGCACATTGGCTTGTTGCCCTGCATCCTCCAACAGACTTGAAAAGAGAATGGTTTCTGTATGCTATCTTGTATTAAGCGCTGATAATGCGATCCTCAAACTGAAACTGTTGAAGCCTTGGGTTCCGTATTTTCAGCGATCTCCATTCAATCTACTTCCTTGCATGGATGAAATTGGTAGCTTTCGTCTGGTTTTCTATTGCGTGTTCTAGCCCCACATCCAAGAGACGTTTTGTATCAGGGTCGTATTCCTCCTCTTCTTTCTTCTACTGTTACCTCTTCGTTTTGTTGTTCAGCTACGTTGGATTCGGGGTCTGCGTTATGCGGAGGACTGATTTCAGTTTAAATCCCACGATCCAATATTGTCGTCTACCATTGTTTAGTAGGGAGGAAATCATGATCAAATCGACTATCCGGTAGAGAGATGTTGTCTCACTTCAGGGGATGGATCTTTCTGGAATGATGAAGAGCGGTCATTGGCTCGCAAACATACCTCTCTCTTTCTCTCTAATCGCTTTCTAGTTCTCCTTGCTTTAAAATCATCCCTTGTCACTCCTAGGTTTATTCTCGTCGTCTTCCTTTTTTGTTCTGCCCCATACTGATAATGTTATGCACTTGACACCTGCTCTCAGGCTCCAGCTGGTCGCCAATGCCTTTCCTAGGCCCGTCGGGCCCGTAGTAACTGTCTGGATTACATATTTAGCTCGTAACCTCATGCACATCTCGCTTTATTTTGTTGCTCTTTTTCCATCGCTGATGTGATCTCTAGCTCGATTCCTCAGAGTACGATTTACTGACATGAAGATAACGAGGAGAAATTACAAATTCACAGTGAACGTTTAGCATGATTCCTAATTGATCGTAAAAAGCTTTGCCAGGATCTACTTTGAAAGTAAAGATTATTACCAACGGAACTGCCTTATTTTCCATTACGTTGTGCTCGACATTATCATAGTTCACACATATCAAGTTCAATCCTTCGTTCATATTGTTAGGACATTTAAAACACTTCCTTTATCGGCGGTTATTGGTGATGTTTTTGGTAGAATAACAAATAAACTAGAAGAAAAGGTGTTCGACGGGGTTTTGTGGTTGGAAACAATCTAACGTAAGTCGACGCGATGGCAGGTTCTTATATAATCGGAACACTTAGGCGAGTTTTATCCAGTGCTTTGCTGATTGTTAAAAATAGTTGAACTAATAACCTGCAACAATTATGAAGGCACAGAGTTTCGATTGAAAAGTAGATGGCGCTGGGTTAATTGTTTTTTACTTTTTTTAAACCGGGATCGTTTTTCCAAGTGTTTTTGGACTTGCTCGTTTAGCATCTCTGATTGTCGACAATATTCTAAACTTGAATGGAATGAGTAATTTCTATCAAATTCACTTACAATGAGCTTAGTGATCCAACTGCTTGGAATGAGGTGGTTAGAAGGCGGTGAACAAAATCAATGTATTGTTGCAAAATAAGTACATAAATCAGCCACTAGGTAATGTTATATAAGATTGTCATTCATAACTCGATGGTTCTTAGAGAAGTCAATTAGGGTCAAGGGGAAAGGAAGAATTTGTTACCTTTCTCACTATAGGTATAATTCAAAACGGGATTAGCTAAAAAGAGACCAAAAAGAACTAAGTACAATAGTTTGTTGTAGTTTCTCTCCTTGGAAACTCAAATGTCCAATCACTGCTCACTTCCTAATACATCACAAATATCTGACTGAATAAAGACGATTTGAGTTGTAGGAACACGCTCACCTAACTGCACCCATTGAACTTTTTGTTGTTTTCTTGCATCTTACATTATCACGTATCTGCTCGTTCCAAGTAACACAAAGAAAGAGTGAAGTCAACAAGCTTTGTAAATTTTAACAAAAATGATCCAGAGAAAACATGGAGAAAAGGTAAAATATATGAAACAAGATTTACGAAGAAGATCCAGATATTTGTTCTAAAATTACGAAAAAAAAAGTAATGTGAACAAACAGTTCTAAATTGATATAGTCTGAAGCTGGATTCCGGTCCAAGATGGCCGGTGACAACGTCAGACGAAGGCTGAAACAAAAGTCCATAATTTTCACAACAAAACTATTTGTATTGTTCTGTTCCAATTTATAAGTAATTTCAGCAAAAGTCTTTGTCCAAAGCCAGTAGTGTTGTTCTCCAGGGAAAATTATTATTTAGAAAGTAGACAAAGTACAATTATTTCCACTAACAAAACACATGTCGTTCCACGTAGACATTCGAACAGACAACTTTTTCCAGCACAAAAATACCTTATTTAAGGAAATAGAAACTATGTGACTCTCTAAGATGTTGAAAACGGTGACTGAACTTTCTTACAGATAACTAAGATTATATAAAAAAAAAACAATATGTCGTTTCATGTACACACATACACGAAGGACACGTGTGATTTTACAATCCATCTGGACATTAGGAAAACCTGAACAAGTATCAGCCAATCATGTATATAGCTGCTTCTGAATGTTTACTTAAGACAAATTTACTATCATACAAAGCTCGTGCTTACTACATGCGTCACATTTACGATTTAAGTAAACACGTTTCTTTAAAAAAAATGAAATAAAAATGAAATTAAAATAAAATAGAAAAATTCAAATCTTAACACACATGCAACTAAACTAAAGGGTCGTAATAACATGGATGAACTCGGAGAAAAAGATTCAATGTTCAAGGACATTTTTGTGACTCCTACTTTTTATGTTCCATGACTTGTGAAAATCCAAGAATCGAAATTGGTGGATTTCGTTTCAAGCTGATTTTGACTTCTTGGTGCGATGCATTCCCACGTAGTCTATTGATAATGTACACATTGTCGTATTTCTTGTTCACATTGTAGCTTAACAGATAAAAAGTTCATTTTATCACTTCTCCATTAGTAGCTTCCAACTTCTAATTTATTGACCGGCGTGAGGGGGATCACGTTCACGCACGAAACATGTATGAGGTATGGTTGGGTCACTATCTTTTGTGAAAAGTAAGTTTCATTTTATTAGTGCGGGTCGTATCTCCGTTGTCTAGAATTTTTTTCATTTGTTCTCGTCTTCGATATTCCAAACAGTCTATCAAACTACTTACTTCATTCTGAGCTATCAGTTTGTCTTGAGGTGTTATGTTATCTTTAACTATGAACTTTGTCCAAACGTCTTAAAACGTCGATGTCTGTGCGAGAATGTTGATGTAAATTATTTTCACATACGTTCTTTCAAGGTTATTGGTAAACTTTCCACGACACTTGATTTAGTGTCAGAGTTATTTCAATGCATGGTAAAGGAATTCAGTATACGTATATGTTTGTCATCCAAGAGAGTGCCAAACACTTTATTTTAAGACGATTTTTAAACTCACACCAAAAAATTGATTAGAAGTCAAATGAATCACCAGTGCCACCAAATAAATAGTTGTCCTCTCGATTGTTCAAAGCTAAGCGAAAGATGTATTACAAATAGATTTATTACTGATGAGTGATTCCTGAGACTAATTTTACATCTGTAGCATTTTCGTCAAGTATGTTTGTGTAACGTATGCGCCGATTGTTCTTGTAACCATTCAAGTACATAGTTAAATTTGGGTTTGGCTGAACATTGTAAGCTTTGAATTCTTTCATAGCCATCTCTATAAGCATGATCTTAGCAAATGAGAGCTAAAGTTTATCATGTTGCCACGCATTAAGTTAAACAATATTGTCTTCGTATGGTGTTCCTTTCTTTCTCAGAGCGTCACGTGTCTGACGAGCAATAGGAGTAAAGGACTTCTTTCCTCACTTTATTCATGTCTTCCACTTCGGACTGTGTTGACATAATAATTTTTCATCAGGCCAAGTTCTGATGTAGGTGTTAACTTGGGTGTTGTAGCAGGTGAAATTTTAAACTCTTGGAAGCCTTCTCCTTTTTCCTTCTCGTCCATGTCGTGCCAGTGTATTTCATCATCTTTTTACCTGCTAGTGCATTTTGTTTTTGTTCAGTTTTCATGACATTCATGAAATCTTTTCGAGCAGCTTAGCAGGTTTAGTCGTCCTGACTAACGTTTTTCTCGCGAAACAGCTGAATACGTTGCAAAACTGTCCGTACATTGCGATTTTGTCATTGATAACAAAGATGTTCGATTTATCAACAATTGAAACGGTTGTAGGTGTGACATATATATGCGAAATTTGGATTATGATGAAAGTGTGGTATTCATTGTTCTTACTAATGTACCATTTTATATATATATAAAAACTAATATCAATGTTTGTCTTTCCACAAGGTTGGGGTGGGGAGGGAGGAGTTTACAGGTGTGATGTTCTTCCAAAAAGGAATGCCTTTTTATGCTCACCCCAACACCCCTTCTAAAACAGATCCAGCAATGGATACTAAGAAGGGATAAGCGACTGTGTACAAATGTTTGTTTTTTTTTTCATGTTGATGTTATGATAAAGTCTCTAACTTTTCTTTCTTTTCTTCTTAAAATCTTTATATGCTGACAGTGATTGAGAAAAAAAGGAAGGCTGTACCGGCACAGGATTCTTGCGAATCATAAAAAGCCAAATCCATTGTTCAAGTCATTCTTCCATGGAATAATAATCACTACAGTCTATAAGAAGCATCCACTGTCTGTGGGCACACCACAGCACAATGTCTTCGTTTCTTTATTTTATACTATATACAAGCTGTCCTGCTCTTGTAAATAGTAGGAACGCTAATGTGCATTTATATCTAAGTAATGCCACTCGCCACTGTATTATCACTGAAGATAGAAAATACACCCTGAATGAACTATGTTACACGCATTCTGATTAGTGGAAGCTCAAAATCAGTTTCAATCCACCCCACTCGTAGATTATATACAGAGACGTATTTCCGTCTTGTGTCACACATTCTGAAGACTATTATTTAAAGCATGATGTTTAATTCGGTCTTTCTTAAATATGTTAATTCATCATGGGCCATCAGTAAGATCAAAGACACTGCTAAACAGATGAAAAGTGTATGTTAAAAGGCAAGGGTGTTTCAACCAATTATTGATATATGAATCTGCAATGGGGAGATGAAGAACAGCCAAGCGGTGTTACCAGTGTTAACCGTCTTTGGTTCACCGTCCCGACAACATATTTCAGGATCACGTAATAGATTCTACTCAAATGATTGCCAACAGTCTACGTATTTATATGTGTTCATATATCTTCGTCTATATGTTGTCTTTCACAATTAAATCTTAAACCATGTCTTCACATTTCTGTTTTGAGTGTGATAGTTTGCTTATGTGCGAGCAATCCTAGCCATCTGTGTAACAGTTTGCAAGTAGTTTGTGTGTGTATGTGGGAACATCCTTGTCCTTTACATGGATATTTGTGTGTATGTGTGTGAACACCCCTAACTTTTTCGTTGATATCTGTGTATGTGCAAGCATTACTAGACATTTTCATGTTGACAGCATGCTTGCATATAGTGTTAGCACCTCAACCCTTTCAATGGATGTTTGTGTGCATTGTGGACTAGCATTCCTACTCTTTTCCTTGGTTAGTAAATGTGAGTGACGATCAGTCAAATGCCGTATTGGTTAGTTGGTGTTAGTGTTGGTGAGTCAGACTGGGTAATGGTTAGTAGGTATAGTGTATTCCTACCCATTCATTGGTTAATGTTGATGACTGGGTATTGTTCAGTCAAACGGCGTGTAAGAGTAAGTGTTGGTTAGTAGTTGTGGATGTGCGTCAGTTAAAACAATTGTATATTTTCACATTATTTTTTTACACTTAAGTCCATATTCACATGATCTCCTAAGTGCAGAAATGGCCATTTGGAATCAAATTTAATCTGCATTGGCCATATGAGCCACATTAATGTTAATCAGAGTGCCATATGTGTAATTTTTGAAATCATTCCTACGACCACCATATATATATATATATATATATATATATATATATATATATATATATATATATATATATATATATATATATATATATATAGATGCAATAAACTGACGACGAACAGTACGAAACTAGTAACTAACTAGCCTAAGCGCTTTCGACTCTTAATGAGTCTTTTTCAAAGGCTAATACAAAACATAGTTACGACAAACAAATAAACACAAAAACGTTGCGTTTGTAAACCTCTACATTTCTATCTTCACATGTGCTAAAACTATAAATACAACCAGCTTGTATAGACTAGTTGCGGAAACTGAAAACGTTGTATAATTCCCTAAAAGTCTCCAAGCCAAAGCGACATCTATTTTTATTTTGTGTACATATGTAACGCAGATTATATCCCGGATATTTGGTTCTATACCGGTTATTCTTATAGTAAAAATTGAAGGATAAGAAGATTTAGAAAATGTTAAATTCTACTAGTGCATAGTTTTCATTTTCTAGTCTTCTTGGTTTAGACCGCTTGGTTTCAATGTTCTAAGGCGGCGTATCCAGTATGATTCCTTTTCCTTCCTGGTTTCGGAACTCCAGCTGTGGTTGTTGGCAATAGCGATAAGTATTATATCACTGAAAGTGTGGCCAGGGGAGGAGAAGTGTTCTGCGACCGGGCTTCTGTACAGCTTTTTTGTCATCCAATCAGATCTATGAAGGTTTATCCTTATGTGTAGCTTTTCAGTTTCTCCCACGTACTGAAGGCCACAGATCTTACATGTGATGAGATAAATCACATTCTCTGTTTTGCACGTTTTGTTTGGACCATGTATGTTTAGTTTTTCTTTAGTCACTGTGCTAGTGAATGTCTTGGTCTCTATCATATGTTGACAGGTTTTGCATCTTTTATCGCCACAGGGTCCAGATTGACTAGGTTGGTTTTGACTAGCGATTGTTGTTAGCTTGGCCCTGACTAGGATGTCCTTTAGGTTTTTTGGTCTCCGGTAAGCTACTACAGGTTTGTTCGGAAGTATTAGGTTTAGTATGTCTGACGATTGCACGGTTGGCCAGTGGTTTGCGATGATTTTACCTACTTTGGGATTGTCTGGGTGATAGGTCAGAATAAATGGTATCCTATCAACCTTTTCTTTCTGTCCATATCTGAGTAGGTCATCACGGTTTGTTTGTTTGGCCCTTTGGATTGCCTCCGCAATCAGGTCTTTGTCGTAGCCTCGGTAAATTAAATGTTTAGCCAGCTCTTCAGACCTTTCTAGGAATCTTTCATCGTCGGAGCAAATTCTGCGTATCCTCAGTGCCTGGCTATATGGAATGTTCTTAATGCAGTGTTTTGGATGACAGCTGGTTGGGAGAAGATACTGGTGTTTGTCGGTTGGTTTCGAGTAGATGTCTGTGTGTAATTTGTTTTCCACCAGTCTGGTTGTTGTGTCCAGGAAAACATGGTTTGAGTTGGAAATTTCTGCCGTGAATTTTATTGAAGGATGGAAGTTGTTTGCCTTTGAAATGAAGTCATCCAGACTTTCTCTTCCATACTGCCACTTCATTTCTATATCATCGATAAAGCGTACCCACTGGTATGGTGTACGCTCAACCGATGCTAAGAGCTTTCCCTCAAGTTTTCCCATGAAAATGTTAGCATACGAAGGGGCCATTTTAGTACCCATTGCAGTTCCATTGATTTGTAGGTAGTTTTCTTCATTAAATTCAAAGTTGTTGAGTTTTAGGACAAGCTCCAGGAGTTGGATTAAGAAGTGTGTGGGTGGATTGTTTACAGTTCTTGTTTCCCATGCTTCGCTACATGCCTGTAACCCTTCGTTGTGCGGTATGTTGGTGTACAAAGATGTGACGTCTAAGGAAGCAAGTAATGTATCTGGCAGTAATGGTTCACTAGCTTTGCTTTTTATGAGATAATCTGTCGTGTCTTGAAGATATGATGGTAATTTGTGGACATGTGGTCTCATAAAATGATCTAAATATTCTGATATCCTTTCTGTGGGGTGCCCGTTACCTGAGATTATAGGTCTGCCAGGGTTTCCTTGTTTGTGGATTTTGGGTAGAAGATAAAATCTACCTGCTCTTGGGTTTTCTGGGCTTAAGTAGTTTTTGGTTTGCTGGTCTATGTGTCCGCTTTGGTACGCCTCGTCAATAACATTAGTGATGATTTTTGCATATTCCAGCGTTGGATCATGGTCCAGTTTTTGGTAGAACCTAGCGTCACTTAGTTGTCTACTTGCTTCACTAATGTAGTCTTCCCTATTCATAACGACAACAGCGGAACCCTTATCTGCAGGCTTAATTATTATGTCTGTTCTGCTTTTCAGTGAGTGCAGGGCATCTGTTTCTTCTTTTGTCAAATTAGAATATTTGTTAGTATGGTTGATATGTCTGGAAATATCGTTTTCAACCGAGTTGATAAAGGCTTCCAGATTCGGAATTGAACTTTTTGGTGGGGTCCAGTTACTTTTCTTTCTAAATGTGGGTTGGTCGCAGCTTATATTTTCCTTTGATTTGTTTGGTGGTTGCAAGGCAAAATGGGCTTTGAGTCTTAGTCGGCGGATGAATTCTTCGGTGTCATTCTTAAGCTTCCCTCTGTCGTATGTTTTAGGACGGGGACAGAAACTCAAACCTTTCGATAAAAGTTTTATTTCTGCATCAGTAAGTTCTAAATTGGAGATGTTGACTACTGTGTTAGTAACAGTTGCATTAGTGTTTGTTACAGAGTGCTTGCGATTCTTCCTTTTGCGGCGATTTTTCTTCTTACGGTTGTTTTTGGAAGAAATTTCGTCAATTGAAGTTTCTTCACAACAGTCCTTTGGTTGTAGATCATGACTTCTAAATTTTCTATCTCTGACTTTGAATAGTTTCGAAGAGAGTCTTTTTTCATCTTTATTTAATTTGGAGTAAAACGTTTTCAATTGTTCTTCTGTTGAGACGGAATTGAGCTGATGTTTTAGTTCTTCAATGGTTGCTGATTTGGCTAGATATTGATGATTTACGTTTTTACTAAGTAGGGCTGTGAGTTTCATGGAAGCGTCGTGAGTTATTTTATTCCATCTTTTGTTGAATCTGTTTGAACTCTTGCCAATAATTTGCGGTTTCACATGAATTTGAAGACCTTTAGTGACTGTATTTGTTTCGAGGAAATGATGCAAGAAAGTGCAATGATGCTTTAGGCGAATTAAAGCATCAGTTTCATTGCGTAAAGTTTTGAAGGTTTTCTGTATTTGTTGAGACATCGTCTCCATTCTAAGAGATACGGCAACAATTTAAGTATAAGAAGGAAACAATGGAACGGATACAGTAGCACTACATAAATACAAGACAGAAAAGGGTGTTAGATCACACCAAAGGTAGATCGAGCCATACGAGGTAGGTAATATAAAGAATACAAATCATATGGCGAATAACAACCCTCTCAAGCGTACTGGATCCACCAAGGGATCACGTTTGTCAGGGATTAATTAAAATAGATGCAATAAACTGACGACGAACAGTACGAAACTAGTAACTAACTAGCCTAAGCGCTTTCGACTCTTAATGAGTCTTTTTCCTTCAATTTTTACTATAAGAATAACCGGTATAGAACCAAATATCCGGGATATAATCTGCGTTACATATGTACACAAAATAAAAATAGATGTCGCTTTGGCTTGGAGACTTTTAGGGAATTATACAACGTTTTCAGTTTCCGCAACTAGTCTATACAAGCTGGTTGTATTTATAGTTTTAGCACATGTGAAGATAGAAATGTAGAGGTTTACAAACGCAACGTTTTTGTGTTTATTTGTTTGTCGTAACTATGTTTTGTATTTGCCTTTGAAAAAGACTCATTAAGAGTCGAAAGCGCTTAGGCTAGTTAGTTACTAGTTTCGTACTGTTCGTCGTCAGTTTATTGCATCTATTTTAATTAATCCCTGACAAACGTGATCCCTTGGTGGATCCAGTACGCTTGAGAGGGTTGTTATTCGCCATATGATTTGTATTCTTTATATATATATATATATATATATATATATATATATATATATATATATATATATATATATATATATATATATATATATACTAATTTGTCATATACCCACGGGGATCCCGATGGCTGAGTGATGTAAGGCGCTCACCTTTACAGGTCACTTACACCTTACCTCTTTCCTCGTGGGTTTGAATATCGGGATCTGCCAACGTAGCCATGTGAGAAAGCTTGCCATGTGTCGATGTTTCTTCCCTTGTTTCTTCTGTCAAATATAAGGGGCCCCGAGTGGCCTAGTGGTCTAAAGCGCTGTCCGTTATGGATCATTGCCATCTCACCTCTGTCTGCGTGTGTTCGAGTCTAGGATTCGGCGAATGTGGATATGTGGGAAAGCTTGCCAGTAGCTTCTCGTGGGTCGGTGGTTCTTACCGGTTTCCCGGTTTCTTCCTCCACCATTATACTGGCCGCCATGAATAGCCTATCGTGAGCTGAAAAATGGCGTTTAGCCCAACAACAACAACAACAACAACAACTGTCAAATATAATGGCTCTCATATAGAATCTATCATTCGCTGAAAACGGCGTTAAACCCATAACAACACAAATTTACCCCTAAGTGTCACTCACATGTTGAACCTATGGACTCCCAACTGCCAAACCTACAAGTAGACAGCCTATTTTACATATACCCACATGTACCATTCTTGACCCTAAGCGCCAGATTATCGCTACTTGTGTTTGTATTATCGATAATAATAATAATAATAATAATAATAATAATAATAATGACTTTTATAGCGCCTAATCTTTAGAAGTTCTAAGCGCTTTAAACTATTAGCCAACACCTAAAACATAAAAACATATGTAATGATAATATATAATAATATGATTACAACAAACAAACACCATGAAATTAGAAAACATAAAGCATAATAAAAATATTTAAGCTGGAACATTATTAGGTCTTTAATTTTGTTCTTGCTGCCGAAAATGGATAGGTTTTAAGAGCGCTCTTGAATGAGATCACTGTGTCTTTGTGTCTACGTTCAGTGGGCAATTCGTTCCACGATGCTGGGCCCGGTATGCAAAAAAACATTGTCATTATGACTTAATTTTCATACTGGGAACAATGAGTCTACGATTAACAGAAGAGGAGTGTAAGTCTCTTGCTAGTGTATACACATGGGTGAGGTTGGAAAGGTATGTTGGACTGAAGCTCGTAAGTGAAATGTAACACAAAAACGAAATTTTGTGTTTGATTCTGGTTCTAAACTTGGTACCCTAAGGATGATCCGAGCAGCTGTGTTTTTAACTTTTTAAACTTTCTGGAGTAGATATTGAGATGAACCAGACAGAATTGAATTACAATAGTCCAGTCTTGAAAGTAGTAAGGAACACACAAGTGTTTTAGTGTCATCAACTGAAAGATACTTGCCAATGAAGCTGATGTTCATGACTTTGTGCAATGTGAGAGTACCGTCGAGAGTATTACCTAGGTTTCGTACTGACTTTGTGAATTTAATGTTGGTGTTGCTGATATTTTTTGTTTTAGATAAATGATGTGAATGAGAAAAGTTTTGTGCTAATCAGAATGGCTTCAGTTTTAGCATCATTCATCTACAGCTTGTTACATATCATCCATGATTTAACATCAGAAATGCACCTCTCTACACCTTGGATGGCAGCATCAACTTCAGTTAGGTGGCTAGATTTATATAGTTGGGTGTCATCATCGTACAATTGGTGAGATACTGGATTATAATCTATGATACTTGAGAGTGGTTGAGTGTACAGAATGTAAAGAACAGGACCAAGAACAGACCCATTTGG
Organism: Potamilus streckersoni; assembly: GCA_016746295.1. Taxonomy (NCBI): domain Eukaryota; kingdom Metazoa; phylum Mollusca; class Bivalvia; order Unionida; family Unionidae; genus Potamilus; species Potamilus streckersoni. Next base: position 3,893,939 of record JAEAOA010001910.1, on the reverse strand, counting down.
AACACCACAACATAGATCAGCTGGGCTGGAGTGTATTCCATTTGCAGACACAATTTGTGTCCTGTTGACCAAGTAGGACTTAAACCACAGTAAGGCTATATCATGAATGCCAAATACATGCTGGAGACAGTGAAGTAATACATCATGTATATTGTGTCAAATGCTGCAGACAAATCAAGGAGGGTGAGGACTGTAATCGTTCCACTATAGAAAGCAGAGAGGAGGTCATTAACTACTTTCTGAAGAGTAGTTTCAGTACTGTGGCAAGGGCGATATGCAGACTGTATATTGCTAAAAAGACTGTTTGAATTTAAATGAGATACAAGTTGGGATGGAACAACTTTTTCTAATATTTTTGACAAGAATGGGAGATTAGAAACTGGGTGGAAGTTCTTTAAATCATCGATTGTTGTTTTTTTTTTTTTTAGCAGAGGCTTTAAAATGATAGTTTTAAAAAAATGGGAATTCCAGGGATGAGAAAGAAGTATTAATAACATCAGTTAGTGAAGGCAAAATTGGATCTAAGCATTCAAGCAGCAGTGATGTTGCAATTGGATCAAGTTTACATGACTTTGGTGCACTCTTCATCACGATTGTACGTACTAAATCCATATGGACAGGTTTAAATGGTGCGAACGGTTGCCGCTGAAATTCTGTATCGCCATTGTATGGTGATGACCAGTTAAATGAAATTGTGTTGTCAAGCCTATCTCTAATTGTTTGTACTTTAGAAATGGTGTGCACTTCTATACTGTGTAAAACACTTATATATATATATATATATATATATATATATATATATATATATATATATATATATATATATATATATATATAATGTGTGTGTAAGAAAGAGAATATTGAACAAGGGAATTAGCAGAAGACTTTTGTTAAGTGTCTAATTTATGTAAGTACTTTTTCATACAACCATATCTGTTTCTATCTCATCAATATTAAACGAAAAATAATCTCGCTTAGTGACGTTCTCCGACTGAAGAGAGCGGCAAATTATTTACTTGTTCCAATTGCTGCCTGAAATGGCGATCAATAATGCTTCAAGTTCAGAAGCGCATTAAGACCTAATCTTATTTGGTCACCAAGTAAATTTTCCAGTAAATTCCTTCCCCAAGACTTTTATATTTTCGATCGACTTGTGGATCCATCTGTACAGATACATGACTGTTTAACCTTTTGTTCTAGTAACTTACACATTAGTAACTGTGTGTGTGTGTGTGTGTGTGTCTTTTACACATAACTTGATGAAATTGAAACGTTTCTACGATGAACTTTTGGCACACCTTTTTATCGGCAAGTCTTTGGCTAAATTTGCTTTTTAGTAGTTGGGTTTCCTTGATCTGGTCAAAGCTCTCTGTGGTAATATTGGTATATCTCATTTATTCATATATCTGTAAACATTTCATATTTGGCAAATCCCATCT